>PVJH01005961.1:0-108931 GCA_004026705.1 Nesogale talazaci | reverse complement strand
GGAGATGAGCGATCTCGAACAGAGTGGCACACACGACGAGTGTGTGATAAGACCCTCTGCCTCCGTGAGCTGAACTTGACAGCCAATGATGGGTAAGATCAGGAGCACTCTTTACCAACCTAAGACAGGCCATGGTGACATTAGAAGGCCATTGACCGATGACGGGTAAGGACTGAGTGTGTGTCCTGACAACCTAAGAAAGGCGGAGTTCCCGGGAGGATATTACTAGAAAAAATAAAAAAGGGGGACCTGTCAGGAGCCCTCCAGCCCAGACATGCGTGACTTGGCTACAGGCCGAATATGCCTGAACTCTGTTGCAGTTTGTTGCCTGGGGTTTGTAGTTTGTCGCCTTTGTAACTGTAAATAGCCCTGGCCTCTGAAGCCAGACTTGCAGCTGTGCTGCCATTCACTTGTTAATTTTGAAGATCATGATATGCTAATTGCCTAAACTTGCTTGCCCTATAAAACTGGCTTACTTCTCACAAATCAAAAAAAAAAAAAAAAAAGAACCCCACCCCATCCCAGAAAAGATGTAACTACTGACACAACGTATGTATGTATGCATGTATACATTATGATGAGTGCTGTATGAGTCCCCAATAAAATGAATTAAAAAATAAATAAATAAAAATTAAAAAAATAAAAAAAAATCAAGGAGGCAATTTCTGTCATGGAATAAGTAGGAGATATTTGCCCTAGTAATAAATCATATTACATCTAAAGTGGAGTCAGCTGCCCAAGTGTTGCTTTTGATTCAGCACGATCAAGGTCACATTGGTCTGTGCCAGGTAGGAATGCTGTTCAAGACTCTTCCCTTTATCTAGAATGGATCTTCCAGTGGCTTGGTCTGGCTAGATATTCTAAAGATGGGTTGGGGCCTCCCACTGTCCTCCATAGATTTCACCAAGTTGGGTGTCATAACTTTAGCTCTGATATTTTTCTCTGCACCATATTCAAAATTTGTAATTATCATATTTGGATCACTCAGGCTGGTGTGCTTTTCTGTGTGGACTTTGTTGACTGCTTAGTTAGAGGTCTGTTTGTTTGAATACAAGCCTTTAAGACCTCAGACACTCTTCTGATCCATAGCTGGGTTCCACCCGCTTCCTTTCCCACACTTGGCTGCCGCGCCCTTGAGAATCAAGGAGGGCCATGATGGAAGAACCAATTGCTCTTAGATTTTGCTAGGACTTAGTGTGAGTCCCAAACCTTGCCTAGATGCACTTTTTAAAAATGTGCCGTACCTTGGGAGATGATACATATGCCATATCATTGACATTCAATCCCATAAATCATGATTGTACAGTTGCTTCTACAAACAGTTTCCAAACATATTCTTTGACCCTAGATTTCTTGTAAATAAAAAAAAATTAGATAATGCTCATATCTAAATCAATTACTCAAATAACCGCCTTGGTGTATAATACATTGTATATTTTCTATGCATAAAATAAATAAATAAATAATTCCAGATACACCAATATGCCTTTTCCATAATAGCATAATAATTATAAGAATGATGTTTTAATTTATGCCTCAGAATAGAAACATTATATATAACATATATATCATTATAGAGCTCAAGAATTTAATATAATAGGTTTATAGGGGATGGTTTGTACATGTAGATGTGTAAGCTAGAGGTTCATAAGCTAAGCTAAATTATTTATCTATTGTCATTGAGACAATTCTGACTCATAGTGACCCTTTGGAACAGGGCAGACCAGGTCCAGTTTCATGCCCATAATCCTTATGGAAGTTGACTACCACATCTTTATCTCGAGAAATGGATAGTGGATTTAACTATCTGTTATTCTGGTTTCCAGATAAGGGTGTAACCAATCAGCCATCAAGTTTTCATATAGTATATTTTAAATGTACACTAACCCTACAGAAAATGGCAGCGTTGGCCCTAGGGATTCTGAATCTAAATCGACTGAATGACAATAAGAGGGAGATATTTTAAATTTCTCCTGATTAAACATTCCAGCACTTTTTTTGTCATACTGCAGGTGTTGTGCATGTTGGAAGATGCACAACAGCTGCAGTATGAAATATGCCACCAGTATTTCAAGTACCAGCAGAGTCAACAAAGGTGAGGAGGTGTGAACTGAATACTCAGTCTAAAACAACCAATGAATAAAATTTAACGTAAGAGATTAGACACTGTGAGAATTATGAACTGAAGTAGGGCATTGTCTGATATAATTTTGTAATATGAGTCTTTCAGGTTAGAAGATAGTTAAAATACAAAGGTAGAGGAGCTTCCCCTCTCACACCCCCAAAATTACCTCAATGACACAAAGCAATGCTTTCTGAATCTTCATTAGAGGATAAGGCAAAATAAAACAAAGCAGTTCTAAAAAACATTAAGTATCAGAATGTGGTATGCATGGTTTATGAATCACAGAATACTGGAAGTAGTCAAAAATGAAGTGGACTTCATAAATAACCGTACCTTAGGGGTTACAGTATTTTAAAACCACTTCATATGCATGTGAAAGTTGGGTGTTAACTAAGGAAAACTAAAGAATCCTTACATTCTGGTATTGGCTAATGATATTGAAAGTACTATAGGCTGCAAAAGAAAAAACAACTCTGTCTTGGGAGAAGGATAGCCAGAATGCTCCTTAGAAACCAGGATAGCAAGACTTCATCTCAAGTACTTTGAGCATATTTCAGGAGAGGCCATTACCTAGAGAAGGACTTCATGCTTAGTAAAGTAGGGGGGTAGCAAAAAAGAAGAAGATCCTGGAGGGCCTGGATTGACATACTGGCTGCAACAATGTTTCCAAACATAATAAGCATTGTGAGGATGGTACAGGATTGGGCTATGTTTTGTTCTGTTTTTCATAGCATCACACTCAATGGTACTGAGCAACAAAAGGCATTAGAGAACTGAAGTTGACTGGTATTCACTATCTTGAATGTAACAGCCATATGGATTAATGTGCCAGGAATTACAAGTTAAAGGGAAATTATTTCACACTTAGCGTCAAACACATCTTAAAATATAAACAAAATCACAGCAGTGTGTGTGATAGTATAATACCCAGGCTCCTACAAGGACGACCCTGAGATATGCAGGTGCCAATGTTGGTTTTTCATACTTCGGACACTTTATCAGTAGAGACCATGTCCAAGAAATGGAGCTGGTAAAGTAGAATGACATCAAGAAAAAGGAAGACACTTCATGAGTTGCAGTCACACTGCAATAATGAGCTCAAATATAACTCTTGAATTTATTTTATGAAGTGAATATAATCCTGTTGTCAAACCCAGGCAGAGATACTACCAAGATAAAAAATAAGAGACTAATGTCTAACCAGATCTTGGTCCAACCTTGATCAAGCCAGATTCATATGGCAGGATATAAGATTAATGTATAAAAATCAATCTAGTTATGATATTCCAATACAAAGAACTCTGAAAAAGAAATCAATTTTAAAATACATTTAAGCAGTCATACAAAAGATGAAATATTTAGGAATATATCTAACCAGAGAAACAAAAAATTGTACACCAAAAGCTACCAAAGACTATTTTAAGAAACCAGAAGAGATCTGCAAGAATGGTTGAATACTCCATATTTGTGTATACAAAAACGTATTATGAAAATGCTAAAGCAATCTCTAAGTGGAAAAAAAAATGAAATCCAGGTCCCAAATTATGGAAAACAAAGAGAGTGAGGATGTTTCAATCACCTAATCTTCTGTCAATTTGAGGATTAAGAGTGTAGGGATGGAGTCTAGCCTGTCTATCTGGAGATAGCCAATGAGGTCTCTGTATGGCCAATGCCTACTCCTCTGAGAATTCTGGGAAATGTGGTAATTCCTTCCTGGAGGCGAGAGACACTATCTCATTTACTCTCTCGGAGACACTCAACTGACAAGGTTCACTCCCTGTAAGATATCCCTGAGGTGAAAACACATAAAACTTTCCTAGTACCCTGGACTGCACAATCCACATGGATGCACCCAGACCTCTGTAGCTAGAGAAGCCACAGAAAGACCCCTACCAGTGCTGAGATGCTTCTACCACCACTGACTTTGCATCCACTGGCCTGTGTTGTTCCTGCATTCAGCATCATTGCATTTGTTTTGTGAGTCTGCAGAGGACTTTACAGATTCTTGTCAGACATATGGGCTAATATTGGACTTATGTCCTTGGAGTGAACTCTGTTGGTGTGTTAGTCAAGGTAGACTACAGAAACAAATTCATAGTCACACATATGGATATAAGGGAAAGGTTTATATACAAGAGGAATAGAACATAGAGAAAATATCCCAACCCTGTCCAGTCCAAGATCACAAGTTCGATATTAGCCCATATGTCCAATACCAGTATATAAAATCTTCTTTCAACTTATGAAGCATGTGCAATGACACCAAGGCAATCCCAGGTCAGTGGGTGCAGTCTTCTGCCTCCAGTTGGGGTAGAAGCATCCTGGCCCTGGCAGAGGTCTCCCCATGTCTCCTCATTTCCAGGACTCAGGGTCCATCAGTAGCATCCATTGGCAGTAGAAGCATCTCAGTGCTGGCAGGGATCTCTCTGTGGCTTCTCTGACCCCAGAGGTCTGGTTCCATCAGGGTAAGTCCATGTGGCTTCTCCTCCAGTCTCCAGGAATCAGGAACGATCAGCATGCTGTCATCTCATCTTTTCAGTAGTTCTACTCCCAGGAAAATCAAGTCTCTCTTCTCCAAATGGGAAATACTGTGAGACTTCCTAGAATTCTCAGGAGAAAGCCACTTCCACACAGAGGCCTCATAGGCTATCTCCAGAGTGACAGGCTAGACTCCACCCCTACACTCCCAATCATGTGATTGCCATCAAGTATATGACTGTCACAGTTGGGATGTTTTCTTAATATACAGTTGCTCTTATGTATAAAACTCTTTCTTACACACATTTGTGTGCTTATGAATTTATTTCTCTAGTCTACCTGAACTAACACACAGGATAAGCAACCACTTAAAAAATGAAGTAGAAGACTTCTCCCTTCCTATGGCAATTATATAATCACTTGTCAATTTGAGGGCTTATGAGTGAAGGAGTGGAGTCTAGTCTGTCAAACAAGTCATCGCCAATGAGGCCTCTGTGTGGTCATGGCCTACTCTGGGAATTGTGGGAACTCTGGAATTTCCTCCTTGGAGGTGGGAAGCACTTCTCTCTGCTTTCTCTCTGGGCCATATTGCGACTGACAAGACACAGGAACTAATGTCCTGAGATGGAGAAGTCACTAGGACCTACCTTGATGCAATTAGATCTCTGAATCTGGAGAAACTACATAGAGAGCCCTGCCAGCTCTGAGATGCTTGCAATGCCTCTGGATCCAAAGGCTTTCTACCGAATGACCTATGATCATCCTGCATTCAGCATCACTGGATGTGTTTCATGAGTCTAAAGAGGACTTTATGAATTGTTATCAGACATATGGGCTAATATCGGATTTATGGGTTTAGACCGTACTGGGTTGAGATGATTTCTTAATATACAATCACCTTTTATATAAAACGTTCTCTTATACACATATGAATTTCTATGGATGTGCATCTCTAGTCTACCTGGACTAGCACACTTCCCAAAATAACATGGACTGCTAAAAGGACAAACCAATTTGTCTTAAAAACAATATGGACAGAATGGTCCTTAAAGGTAAGATCATTGCCTTACAAAGTTTGAATAGGTTTTCAGGAGATACTAGTCCCTGGAGAAGGACATCATGTTTTGTAAAGTGCATGGACTGTGAAGGAAAAAAGTGACCTCACCAAGATGGATGGACATCCTGGCTACAACAATGGACCCAAGCATAGACAAACAGTCAGATGCAGCAGGACCTGACCAGTGTTTTGATCAGTGTGCATAAAGTAGCTATGAGTTTGAAGTAATTCAATGACTGCTAACAATGGCCATACCTTGCCAAGCTCAAAACTCATTACATAGCCACTGTAGTTAAAAGAGCAACGTACCACTATAATGATAGAGACATACCCCACTCCCCCCCAAAAAATAAAGGCTAAAGTTCTCTGGGAGGAACTTTTGTAGTCCACATTTTTCCCACTAGGCAAGCATCAAGTGGCATTACCTGGGAAGGTTCTCTCTGGTCACAGTGAAATTTTTCATGAAAGCAGTTTCACTAGAATCTCATTTTTTGTGTATGGGATGGCTGATTTAGAGAATAGCGTGTGGTTGTGAAATTTTGTGTCCTGCTTGGGGAAAAAAATTCACAGAAACTGTTGTGATATTTAACACACCTTACAAAGACAGCACTAGGGAAAAGCTCAAGTATACGAGTGGCTTTCTCATTTAAAAAAAGGTGAAATGCCGATTGAGGACAAATCTCATTCTGGCTATTCCTCAACTTCAATAGGGGACAAAATTGTCAATTCATCGTGCACTTGAAGTTCATTGAAGTGGGTCAGATTGCTGATCAAGTTTTCAGAGATTCTGAAAAGATTGCAAAGCTGTGTGTGACAAAAAAATCCTGGTTTTTGGTAGACGGGGGACTGTTTTTGCCACGACGACAATGCACCTGCTCATGTAGCCTTCTCAGTGTGCCAGCCTTTGGCAACAACAACAATAAAAACATCTCTCTCTTTTCCCTTGCCCTTTACTAACCTGATCTTGCTCCATGTGACTGCTCTTTGTTTCCCCAAATGAAGAGAAACACAAAAGGATAACAAATTGATGACGTAGAAGAGGTGAAGAACAAACAAGGGAGGTGCTGTCAGTTATTCAGACAGGTAAGTTTGAAAAATGTTTCCAAGAATGGAGTTGCAGATTTAACAAATGTACTAAAGGTAATGGAGAATATGTTCAAGGTGCTAAGGTGTCTTTGTAAATAAAAATTGAATACATTGCTTGAAAAAAATCCATTTTGGGGGTGAGGGTGGGATGGCAACCCCTTGTATATAAATAGAGCAGAATAGAAGTCCCAGAAATATATCCAACTCTTAGTAGATAACCAATCTTTAACAAAATGGCAAAACAACATTATATCAAAACCAGATAATAACTTTAACAAATGGTGCTAAAAAAAATGAATCTTGCCTATACAAGATTGAAATCAGACCCATTAAACACCTCATATACAAAAAAAATTAACGGGATCAAACACCTTAATGGAAATCTCAGAGCTAGTGAGAAAATAGGGATAGAGTTGGTCCTATTCCAGGACATAGAAACATTATCAAAATTAACAAAAGAAATGCAAATTATAGGAGAAAATATTGAAGACTGGGCCCTCCCCAAAATATGACACTTGCTATGATTGTTGGTTTTGTTGCTGTCAGGTACATCCAGTCGGTTCTCACTCAGAGGAACTGTATGTGTAGCAGAACGAAACACTGCCTGCTCCTGTGCCCTCACCACGATTGCTATTATGCCTGTGTCCATTGTCACAGCTGTACTGTCAAACCATTTTACCAAGGGCTTGCATTGTTTTCAATGACTCACATTGTTATCGAACATAATGACCCTGTCCAGCGCTTTTTCTCTCTAGACATTATGCCCAAAGTATGTTAGATGAATGCTCCCCATTTTTTCCTCTCAAGGGCCTGCTGTTTGTACTTTCTCCTAGATTTTTTTGGTAGTGCCTGGCACGTTTAATGTTATCTGCCAGTTTCATAATTCAAATGCATTTGGGTCTTCCTTCCTCAATGTTCAACTAGCACATACATATGAAGTAATTGAAAATGCCATAGCTTGAGTCAGGCACATGACAGTCCTGGAAGTAAAATCTTTGCCTTTTGATACTTGAATATCGTCTTGTGATGCGCACTTAGGTAGTGCATCACATGATCTCTTGAATTCTGCTTCAGTGATGCTGGACTGTGCATTCAAGCAAGATGAAATCTTTGACACCATTAATCTTTTCTTCATGTATCATGATTTTTCCCCATTGACTCAGTTGTGAGGATTTGGTTTACCTTATATTGAGCTGTAATCCATACCAAAGGCTGCAATACTTGATTTTCATGAACAAATATTTCATGCCATCCGCACTGTCAACATGAGATGCTGTGTCATCTCCTCTGTGTATATTTGCAGGTATCAATATATGTTTCTCTAATCCTGATGCCACATGCTTATTTGCATAATCCAGCACCTCTGATTATTTACTTAGTATACAGATTGAATAAATATTGTGAAAGAATGTAACCCATATGCACACCTTTCCTGCTGTGAAAGCACACAGTGTGCCCTTGTTCTGTTCCGACAAATGCCTGTCTGTGTTAGTCTAGGATGACTAGAGAATTAAATCCAGAGGTAAGAGAGAGCTTTACAGCAAAGATAAATTATATATCAAGAAAACATCCCAGACCAGACCATATCAAGTCCATAAATCTGATATTAGCTGATAGGCTAAAAACTAGCCCATAATTTCCTCTCAGACTCACATGGCACATACAATGTCGAATGCAGGAAGATCACAGACTTGTGAGTGGAAATTCTTGTGGATTTTCAGTGGCCATGGAAGCACCTTCAAGTGACACCTCAAGTTCCTGAGTGTGTATCTCTTCAGCTAGAAGGTGAAGCAGAGAGAGAGAGAGAGGGAGAGAGAGAGAGAGAGAGAGAGAGAGAGAGAGAGAGAGAGAGAGAGAGAGAACTTTCCCTGAAACCTTAGGAGATGGACGCATCCACCAGGAAGCATCATGAGGTTGAGTTATCCTTGACAGGTTAGACTCCACCCCTTCACTCTATGTATTGAGTTTATATGAGATATAAACAACCACAACCACAAACCACCCCTTGTCAACCTGACACCTTTACACAACTCTTCAGTCATCAAAACAATGATTAAAGTCATATTTATGCCTAACAGGATAAAATTAAACTAAAAATGTGCCAACCTCATTGAAGCATAATATTCTATAAGTGAACAAAGCAAAAATCTTCTATACTTAACAACTGCAGTTATGTGAACACCTGCATCATAATCCTCTGTTCTATAAACATATTGCCCAACCTGTGAAAGTTTGTAAGCCAGCCGCTTCATGCCTTTACCCTCCTCATTTGGGGTATCCACTTCTGTTCACTCAATGATCTGAGAAAAGAAATATGATGCAGAGAATTTGATGTAGAGATTCGTTTTTTTTTGGGGGGGCGCATCAATACCCTCTGGTAGTGGGAGTAGGAGGTCCAGGAGATTCTTTGATGCAAAGAATCTCCATACCAGTTGGAATCTTCTGAGTCTGCATGCATAAGCAAAGTTAAATCAGGACAGGCCATCCATAAAGTCAGCAGCAATATGTATCGATTCACAGATTTCAAAATCTCATCTTCATCTGGTTGAGTTCTGGATGTTCACTTAGTTTCTCCAGGGTGCCCTTGGCTGCCTGGACTTTTGATTCCAGGGCCCCATCACAGATTCTCAAACTCCCTGTCTCTCTTGGACTAGGTCATGAACTTCAAATCAGCCAACTTTACACTCTACTCCCTGTGATCCAGGTCCACAGGTATCAGTGGTCAACTCAACCTGTCTCTTTAGTGTTGTGTTTTGAAAACTCCCATCAGACAAAAGGATCTAAGTAGTCTCCTAGCTAGTGAGAAGCGGCTCACAGGCTTCTTTACAAATTCAGTCCTAGAGAAGAGAGTTTCTTTATGGCTCCACATTTCTCCAGCTTTAGGAAGAAACTTCTACTTTAAAATTTTAAATGCCAAAGAGTTCCTTCTTTCTTCTTCAGTCTGTCAATGGCCCCCTGGACAAGTAACTTTAAATTTGAATGTCCTGATCAATTATGACACTGAGTGGGACTTATCTTTTCACAGACTTCTTTGCAAGCTGATCCCAACACATCTAAAGATCTAATTTAATAGCAACTAGGCTTATAAATTCTCTTTTCATTTCCCAATAATAATTTCTGTTAATCATTAAATCAATAGCAATAGAGAGAGCAAACAATATAAACATAGATCAATCAGATCCTAAAATTCACTCTTAACAGAGTCAAGTTCAATCCTTATATTTTATCTTGAAACTTGTCTAAACTATTCCATTGATATGAAGTATGGCCTTAGTTCTCTGACTACATCAGACCAGGGGGATGGTCGCAAAGAGTGATTTTGTCCCCTGAGCTCAAGATTCACATTTATCACAATCATTTCCATCATTTCAGACTGGAATAAACAAAAAATGACTTCTAGCAATCAAAACATTGACTTCCATATTCTTTGCTAAAAACAATTATGTAAGCAGTATGGTTTTATCTGACCTCCAGCTAGTCAAAGAGAAACTATCCATTCTGTATCAGAAATTCATGTGATTTACCCTACTAGGAATAGCACAATCAAGATCTACGATGATGAATTCATTTTCAAAAAGAACATTTCAAAATTCTGAAGGATGATGCTCTATGCAATAGGATTGGATGTGTCTTCAAGGAAATCTATTCAATACAACTATTATCCATAGCTGTGCACCAACCAGAAAAGCTAGTGATGAAGAAATTAAATATTGCAACCAACAATTTCAGTTGAAATTGATCGAACAGGCAATCAGACTGCATTGATCATTATGGGTGACTAGAAGGCAAAACTGGCAAAAAAGAGAAAGGGACCATAGCTGAAAATTAGGGATATGGTGATAGAAATGTAGCTGGAGATCAAAAAGACAAAATTTAACAAAACTAAACCTTGTTTATCACAAATACCTTCTTTTCAGCAGCACAAAAGATGAATTTACAAAAGAACTTCTCCAAATGGGCTACAAAGAAACCAAAATGGATTACCTCTGTGGGCGGAGACACTGGGAAGCCAAATATCAGCAACTAAAATATGGCCAGGGAGGGGTAACTGTGGAACAGACTACCAATCTCTAAATTCAAGATAAAATGGAAGAGAATTAAAAGAAGTCCATGAAAGCCAAAATATGATCTTGAGTCTATCCAACATGAATTTTGAGAACATTTCAAGAATAGATTTGACCCATTGGATACAAATGACTTAAGACCTCATGAACTGATGACTTGATGAAGGATGACAAAAGGTAATTGGAATGATAGGAAAAAAAGGAAGATCAAAGTGGGTGTCCAAAGGAATACTGAAACATGTTCTGAATCATATAATGAATAAAACAGATGGAAGAATTAATGTATTCAACCTCAAATAAAAATTTTCAAAGGAACGCTGGAGAAGAAAAGTATTATAATAAAATGTGCAAAGTCCTAACATTAGGAAAGCTAAAGGGCAGGACACACTCAATGTCTCTTAAGCTAAGAGAAAAAAAAATCCACCACAGCCTTCAGTTACAATATTGAAAGAATCTATGGGCAAAATTTGAATGATGCAAAAACAATTAAAGTACTGCAAGAATACATAAAGCCCTTGCATCAAAAATAGTTACTGCATATTTCCGACTATAAGATGTACCTGACTAGATGACACCCCCAGTTTTTAGAGCAGGAAAACAAAAACAAATTCTGAACCAAATAGTCCTAGTATATTCAAATGTTCTGGGATACCACACCTACGATCCAAAAGATGCACCCTCATTAATCCCCTCCTGTGTTAGTCCAGGTAGACTAGAGGAACAAATTTATAGACATGCATATAGATATAGCAAAAGGTTTATATACAAGAGAAACAGGACATTGAGCCCAATCCAGTTCAAAGTCATAAGTCCGATATTAACCCATATGCTTAAAATCAGTCTATAATGTCTCCTTCTGACTCACGAAGTCACAGGTCAGTGGGTGCAGAATCCCAGCACTGACAGGGGTCTCCACATGGCTCCTCGCTTCCAGAGCTCAGGGTCCATCAATAGCAGAAGCAACTCATCGCTGGCAGAGGTCTCCATGTGGCCGCCCCAGCTTCAGGTCTGGCTCCATCAGGGCAAAGCTGTGTGGTCTCTCTGCCGGCTTCTCCAGCTTCTCAGACGCTGCCATCTTGTCTTGTCCATGACTCATCATCTCTGAGACTAACTCCCAACAAATGGGGAAGATAACTTCTCCTCTTTATGAGGGAAATATCGCGAGATTTCCCAGTATCAGGAGAAAGCCATGCCCACATGGAAGCCTCATTGGCTACTCAATGGCTATCTCCAGATTAATGGGCTAGACACCACCCCTACATTTCAATCATAAAACTAACATAAGCACATGACTGCCACACCTACTTTGGAGGAAAAGTGAATTTTATGGTCTGAAAAATATGGTAGTCTGATTATGTGATTACCATGGGTCTTTTGAACTACCTGCTTCCACTATCCAGTCTACATTCCAGTTGCCAGCAGCAAGCAAGTCAGTTAGTCTTGATTTTTTGCCTGGTAGGAGATCCAAACTTGAGTTCCTCAAAAGTCTAGACTTTTAGTAGTTGTTTCAAAATTGGGGTTCTGTAGTTTAGGTTAATATTTTCACAGAGTATTGTCATAGTACTGAAACATGTGTGTGTGTATTTATATATATTTAGTACTGATAAATTTTTTTGTTTGTTCTTGGGGCATCACTGCCCTCTGGTGGTGGGAGTAGGAGGCCTAGCCTTTGCTTGTATGGAGCCGCTGCTGGAATTGAGCTTCCATCCCAGTAGGTCGCAGTTCCGTGCACAACCACTACGCTCCCGGGGCTCAGCCACAATACTGAGATGTTTTATGGAATCTCCTGAACTCCATGAGTATTCTTCTTTACCTCCATGTAATATCAACTTATTGCATAATAGTAATGTGATTTCCTTTTGGAATTATGATCAATCACAACCCTCGATCATTGTTTTATTGATTAAGAGGCATAGGGAGAACAAATTGGTTAGGGTCATTCTAATATCCATTTCAACACATTTATTTATGATAACGTTATGATAAGATTTAATATATGCTATGGAAAAAAGCTTATTTTTTGTTTTGTACCTTTCATGCAAAATTTTTACTGGATGGAATGAAATTGTATTGAATGCCATTTATAATCATATCAAAATTCTTGATTTGTCCTTGATTTTGATTTAGGCAATCACCATATTTCTGTAAAATCAGATTACTCAATATTACATATTAGTCTTCAAATTGAGCTATATTCATATGTTAACTTATTAATAATTAGAAGAAAACAAACCTCTCTAATATACAGAAAATCTAAAATTATTTCATTTTCGTAGGTTTTATAAATCTGTGTATATAATAGCTTTTAAAAGTTTTAATAAATACTCACATGTAATTAACCTAAGTATATTATAGTTTGTGTAATGCTAGAAATGCTGTTAATTTTTTACCTAGATTTTCTTAGTTAATGTTGTTTGCACAAAGAATTTTCTATTGTGAATATCCCTTTGTTGGTTTAAATGTTTTCTTGAAATATATTTAAGTTTCCTTAGACGAAAAATCTATTGCTGTTCTGGTTAGGTACTCAAGTAAACATTGAATATGGGAAAAATAGTAGGAATACTTGATTTTCTCCTGCTTTACATAGGATTCTTGCTTTTATTTGATCAATTACTCTTTCTCTAAGAATACAGTTCCCTCAGAAGCTGGTAATGGTATTTTAGCTGAAGGATTCCCCCCACATACACATTTAACATGTTGATTTGCATTAGCCTATTTCCTAATGATATACCAACCTTCTTCAGACTAAATTACATTTATTAAATATTGATGGATATAATTTATCAACATTTGATTAATGTCATATGTATATTCATGAAAGAGAATTATATTTTGTTTTATTCTTTAATTTGCCAATTTTATTCAAAATGCATTTAATGCATACTCCTTTTCTCTTTTGAGGGAGAAAGATGAGGCTTTCTACCCTGCCTAGAGGGTCTCCATGAGTCCAAAGTGATTTGATTCAATGGCCTGAGTTTTGTTTTAGTTTCTGGGTTTCTCTTATTTTTTATTTTCAGGCACAAGTTTATATTACCAAAGTTTTAGAACTATAAGTTGCTAATATTTTAAATAAAATCTTTGTTTTGATACTATCACCTATTCATATTAATTTCTTCTTTAATCATATTCTATTGGAGGCATAGTTGGCTAGCTATTAACATTTGCTAATTTTCAGTACTCTTAAATGTATAACTAGAGGGGCTGAGCCCCGGTGGTGTAGTGGTTGAAAGTGGGACTGTAGCCCACTGGGTTGGTGGTTCAAATCCAGCAGCAGCTCTCCAGGAGCAAGGCTGGGTCTCCTACTTCCACCAGAGAGCAGTGATGTGTCCCCCCAAAAAAGAAAAGAAAAAAGTATAATTCGCTATCTAATAATACTTTTGCTGGAGATGAATGACACTGGTCAATACACATTTTGGTTTCTCAAATGTTAGACTTGTTTTGCAATATAGAAAAAGTATTTAGCTGTGTGAATATAGCAAACTGTGCATAAAACTGTGAAGAATGAAAATACCAGAACACTAAATTACATACATGCAGAATCTGGACATAGACCAAGAATCAGTATGAGCTGAACAAGAGACTAAGTTAAGGCATCATTGAAAATCAGAAAAGGGATTCCTTATAATTGGCAGTGACATCTAGTTAAAGCTCACTTGCCTGGAGCTCCTGCTGCCAGAGACAAAAAGTGGGAGATAAGGTAAAGGAGACTGGTAGATGGAGTCCTGAAATTAGAACTTGGGTACTAGGGTCTGTCCTGAATTCAACTTTTTTTTGTGATTTCCTCCCACAAAGTGAACCAAGAGCTCACTAATTCGCTCAAGATTCAGCACGGTGGTCTTTGGGCCTCTCCAACCTTCTATAGCCTGTAGGGATTTTTCTAGGTTGATCCTGAAAGGGAACATAATTGCAGAGGCAAGGAGAACCTCTGAGGCCTAATCACAGAACTGCACATCAGAGCTCCCTGCGCTGCCAGCTGTCTTGAGCTTAAAACCTGGAAAGCAGGGCCAACATGCAGACCCCATAACAAGAGGGCACACCATCCCACTACCTAGAGGGAGAGTTGGAACTACTCTACCTCCACAGTCAAGTGACTAAACCTAAGTTATCTCCTAATTAATGACTCTCTTTATTCTCTCTCTCTCTCTCTCTCTCCTCTCTTCCCCACCTCAGTTAGTTTCAATGGGTCCCATTTTATTTTGTTCTCTTATTCTTTCTTTTCTTCTTCTTTTTATCTCTTTTTCCTCTTCTGTCTCTCTCTTTCCTATCATACACCACTGCTGCATTCCAGGCTTCTATCCTCCATCTGGGGCAAGTCAACCCAAATAGCAGGGGGAAATGCAGTCTGTCCTCTGTAGGAGGGCTGCATATCACACAAGGTGGCGATGACAGCCCTCTACAGCACTCTGTGCTTCTGAGAAAATCTAGCTTAGGTACTTAACATGATTCTGCCAACAAAGGCAATACTGCCCAGTACCACTGGGTCCCTGCACTAAAAGGGCACACAAACCTGCCATCGTGGGGCAGTGTTTAAACACCTCTGGACCCACATCCAGGAAAACAGGGGTCAGCTATCACTTTATTTTTTTATGTTTTCCTTCTCTCTTTACTATCACAGTTAATCTTAGTGTTCAGAGTTGTGTTTTACCCTTTCTTTCTCTTTCTTCTTTTATTTTTCTCCTCTCCTTCTCTTTCCTTCCACATCCTACTGCTAGTTTCCAGCCCTCTACCCTCTGCCCAAGGAAACTCTTCCTAACCAGATGGGAGAGCTACTGCCTGGCTGCTTTGACAGTGCTGAGCACAACACGAAGCAGTTGTACACATTGCATGGGGCTGGGCTAGCTATATTTTTTCTTCTTTGTCTTTTCTCCCTTTTCCTTATTCTTCGTTCACTCTTTTGACATTTCTCTTCTTCCATCCCTTCTCTGTTTCCTGCCACAGTCTCAGCAGACTCAGTTTTCCTTTTTTATAGTTTCCTTTTTTGAGGGTTTTTACTTTTGTTTAGTATTAGCATGGTTTTGTGTGAGTGGGTGTCAGTTTGCTTGGCATTTTTGATCTTGTCTTAGTTTTCTTCTTTCTCTCTTTTTCTCTCTCCCTCTCCTTCCTTTCACAAGTCACCACTGCACTCCAGGACACTCTCCTCCACCCAGGGTAACTCTGCAGGCCCAGTTGAGGCACATCCCACCTGTATTTTCTGACATCAACACCACTGGGGAAATCATGCCAGACCTCCTGCATACCCCAAGTGGCTGAGGACCCTCAAACAGCTGGGGGAACTCCACTCTAAAGCCTGAGGCCCTACAAGAGACTATGGAAAACCCAGCAGGAACATCCATGGTGATATCTCTGACTAGGGTAATTCTGCCTGTCAGCGACAGTGCTGTATATCAAGGAGAGCTCTGTCTAACGCTATGAAGAGCAACAACCTTATAACAATTGGATTGTGGGACGATGGCATAACAAAGAAGTCAAAAGCAAAAATAGGGAAGAAATTCCTAGAGGAAAATTTTCCCAGCTTAATAAATGAAAATCAGGCAATCATTCAGAAGGTGGAAAGAACACCAGCCAGATTGATCCCAAAAAGAAGTCACCAAGATACATGATAGCTAAATTATCCAATTATGAGCAAAAGGAGAATATCATATGAACAGTTAGGAAAAAGCAAATAATCACATATAAATCTATCTCAATAAGATTATGTTTATACCTATAGCATGCAAGATGAAGAGGAGGGAATGAAGTAATGCAAACACAAGAATTCTATACCTGGCTGAATTATCTATTAAGATAGATGGAAAAGTAAGAGTCATTCCAGACAAGGAAAAACTCAAAAAATAGACAAAAAGAAACACAGCCCAACAAAAGATCATTGTGAATCCTGTATGGACAGAAGATCAACACTCTTCAAGTGCAAATAAGAGATCATCATATAGAACAACTCCACCCACAGGGCAGCAAAGAGAAAACAGCCCCCAAGTTAACATTGGTTCAATACTGAAAAGGAGAGAAAAATGAGTTACACACACACAAACACAGCAGATGAGAACATTAGGTAGAAAAACACCCAACACGAAAGGTACAAGATGACACCACAAGTGCACATATGAATGCTATAACACTGAATATCAATGACTTGAACTCAGGCATTAGAAGGCAGAGGCTAACAGACTAGCTGAGGAAAAACAGCCCATCAATCTGCTCCTTAAAGGAGACACATCTTATGTTTCAGACAAAGGCAGGTAGAGAAATAAAGACTAATATATATAGACTAATATATAAAGATTAATATATATATAGCAATAGTGATGAAAAAAAGCAGGGTAGTGAAACTTAATATCAGACAAAACTGATCTCAAGGGCATAACAAGACACATGGAGAACACTATGTAATGCTCAAGGGAACCGTAGAACAAGAAAGAGTGAGCATAATAAATATATATGCACCCAACAAGAGACCCATGAAATTTGTAGAATCAAACATGCCAAAAGATGAAAAAAGAAATTATAGGCTCAACAATTATAACTGATGACTTTAATATACACCTTCTGAAAAGGACAGATGACTGAGCAAGAAACTCAACAAGTAGACTATAGATCTAAATAGCTCAATTGAAGGACAAGACTTGATATTTTTAGAGGTTTGCACCCAAATGAGAAAAAATTCACATTCTCTTCAAGCCCACATGTCACAAATTCAAATATAGTCCATGTTCTGGGACACAAGTTAAACTTGAGTAAATTCAAGCACATAGAGATTATACAAACATGTCTCTCTGATCACTGTACCAATAGGGCTGGAAAACAACAGAAAAACAATGAAGAAAACAGTGAAGAATTCAAACTATTGGAGGATGAATAAATCTCTACTGCAAAAGCATGGGCATTGACACAGATTGGAGAGGAAATCAGGAAGTTTCTAGAAACCAATGAGAATGAAATACAACATACCAAGACCTTCGGGTTATAGCAAAGGCATTTATCAAAGGACAGCTGATAGCCATAAGGGCACACCTGACAAAAGAAGAGACATTTGTGGATGATATGCTGCCACAAACCTTCCACGAATTAGAGCAGAGTCAACAGAACAATCCTGCTAATAGGAAAAGGACAGAAATAATAAAAGTCAGAGCTGACATACAGGAGAGGAAAAGTAAGAAACTATGGAAAACAGTCAGCTAAATGTTGGTTCTTTGAAACAATGAACAGAATTGGTAGACTGCTCAGCAAGAAACAAATGTCAATTGCATAGATGAGGGTTGAAATAGGAGACATTACAATGGACCCTAATGAAATAAAAAAAAATTAGGTGCACAGTACTATAAAAGCCTGTAGTCGAATGAATTCAACAACTTGAAGACATGGATAAATATTTAGAAGCACAATTCCTGCCTAGACTATGTCAAATGGACGTCAAGAACATCAACAGACCCATAGCAATGGAAGAAATAGACAAGGTTATCAAGGGATTACCAACAATAATATTTTCTGTGCCAAACGATTTCACAGGAAAAATTTTCTAAGCATTCACGGAAGAACTAGCATCAGTCCTACAAAATCCATCAATCCTTACCTCCCTCCATGCACAAGAATAAACTCATGGTGGATCACAGACCTTGAGGCAAAACTCCAAACAATTAGGGCTATTAGTGATGGAATTGGGAAAAACATGAGAATCTTGCCACAGGAAATACATAAGCTATCAGAAATAGGGAAAAATACAAATACAGAGAAACCACAAATTCACAAGTGGATATATTGAAGACTAATCACCAGTGTACCTTGAAAGAATTCATCAAGAGAGTAATAAGAGAGCCTATCAACTGGGAAAACATCTTTAGTAATGCCACATCAGACAAAGACCTTATTACTAAAATCTATAATACTTTTTAAGTTTGCAATAAGAGAAAAACTAACTGCCCACTGAGGAGGTGGTCAAAAAACCTGGACAGAAGTTCCACAGGACTAGAAACCCAAATGGCCAATAAATATATGAGAAAATGTTCCGGATCATTAGCCATAAGAGGATGAAAATTAAAGCAACTCCGAGATACCATCTAGTACCCTAAAAGATAGCCCAATTAAAAACACCAGGAAGCAACAGGTGTTGGAGGGGTTGTGATGAGATAGGAAGTCTCTGCAGATAGGACTATAGGTTTGTATGGCCTCTATGATTTCTAAGACAGAACATGGAAATTGAGCTACCATATGACTCAGCAATCCCTCTATTGGGCATATACCCAGAAGAGGCAAGAAATAAACTACTGCAACATCTGTGTACACTATTTATTGTGGCACAGTTTCCAATTGCAAGCAGGTGGAAACAACCCAAATTCCCATCAAAAGAAAAAAGGATTAAAAAACTGTGGTACATGCATACAATGGAATACTACACATCACTGAAAAACAGTGGTGAACACATGAAGCCTATCACCACATGGGAAGTACTGAAGGAAATCATGCCAAGTGAAGTAAGCCCTGGACAAAAGCACAAGTACAACCTGAGAATCTCTGCTGAGGTAAGCTTTAAAAAAAAAAAAAAAAAGGAAAAAGGGCATAGGGAAAATGGTACTGTATATAAAAACTCCTGGAGCAGGTCTTGTTACTATGGCAGAAGTCAGACGAATTCTAGGGCTACTTATGGTAGCCAACTAAAAAGGAGGGAGGGGTAGATAGCAATGTGTAGCGAGGGAAAGGACACTAATCTACCCAAGGGGAGGGTACTGTTGTTATCTTCACAGGGAAAGAGGGACCAGACTTAAACCAGATGTTTTAGGGTGTAAATGCAGTCTGATGTCATGGAACCGGGACCCAATGGAGGGGTCTGAAGACCTGGCCCCAGGCCCAACCATGTGGACAGCTGTCCCTACCCCCAGAAGAATTTACTATCAAAGACAGCACTGAAGCTTGGAGGAGACGGACATGTCTGACCAGAGCACATGGGAGCAAATGAAGGGGGAGGAAGAGAGAGTGGAGGGCATCCTGGACCACCAAGCCTAGGGATGATATCTCCACTCAGAAAAGCCAACGCACAAAGAGGACCGGATTGCCACTATGAGACACTATGAGACATGATGCCCCTTGCTGAGCCATGGCCCTAGGGGACAGCACTGTAGACAGTGTTGAGATTGCATCAGTATAAGTAAGCCTACCACACTGAGGAAAGCACTATAGATGTGCAGCCAGGCAGCAGAGGGAGCAGAACATGAAGGTCCTGAGGGAGTGTCAATGGTAGACTTTGGGGACAGCAAATGAAATTCCATTAGACTTGACTGGAGGTCACTCCTAGAGGTCAACAAACAGACTGAACTATTTACAATGTTTTCTTTATTATTATTTATGCTTTTATTTTTTTCTGGACTTCTTTTTTCTTATAGTCATTAAAGCGTTTTGTCTTGTCTCTTTGTTTTGCTATGTCTTATTGTTTTGTACATATTATTATCTCTGCAGATCTGTCTACACAAGATAGGCTGGATGATCAGTCTGGAGGAGGAAACGATGGGACCAATGGTTCTGGGGGGATATGGGAGAGGAGGAGGTAGGGGAAAAGAGGTGATATTGACCAACCCAGGGACAACTGAACAATAGTTGATCCAAAATCAGTGGCAAGGCGTGTGTAAGAGGCCCGGTAGGGGTTGATGAAGGGTAAGGTAACTGAGAGGAGTTACTAAAACCCAAATGAAGGGTGAGCATAATAGTGAGGCAAGAGGAAAGTAAAAGGAAATAGAGGATATAACTGGGAAGCAACGGGCATTTATAGGATTCTAAATACAGGCATGTACATAGGTAAATATATATTATATATGATGATGGGGAAATCGATCTACATGTATATATTTATAAGTTCAGTATTAAGGCAGCAGATGGACATTGAGCCTCCACGCAAATGCTTCCCCAATATAAGAACACTTCATTTATTAAATTGACATTCCAAGACGCTCACCTTCCTGAAATAATCTCTGAATACAAGTTTGTGCATAAGTAAAAGTGGTGAAGAAAGCTGATGGTGCCTGGCTATCAAAAGATATGGCATCTGGGATCCTAAAGACTTGAAGGTAAATAAGTGGTCATCTAAACAGAAGCAACAAAGCCCACAAGAAAGAGGCACACCACTTGTGTGACCACGATGTGTCAAAGGGATCTGTTACCAGCCATCAAAGAGCAAAAAATACCATCAATGTGTGCACAGTTTCACATTAGAATTGCTGAAGACAAATGTATGCATAAACAAATGTGATGAAGAAAGCTAATGGTGCGCAGCTATGAAAATAATTAGCATCTGGGTTCTTAAAGATTGGGAGGTAGATAAATGGTCATCTAGCTCAGAAGCAACAGAGCCTACGTGGAAGAAGCACAGCAGTCTGTGTGACCACAAGGTGTCACAGGGATCAGGTATCAGGCAACAAAGGACTAAAAATTATATCATTGTACATGGGGGAGGGTGAGATACAGATTGGGGCCCAAAATTCATTTGTAGGTAATGGGACATCCGCTTACAGAAGTGCTATGGGGAAGAAAGAAACCAGTCAGGGTACAGTATACCTTAATGTTCAAGTATATACCTTAATGTTCAAGGTCTTTGAAATGAAGTTCTTCAAATGGCTTCTTCAGATGGATGAAGCTCAAACAGTTGTCTCAGTAATGTGTATTTCATAGACATATAACCAGCGATTGTTGAGAAGAAGGAGCTCTACCGTGCTAAAAACATGCATAAAGATTTTATGAGGGCTGAGCCCTGTGGCATTGTGGTTGTGTGCGGGATTGTGGCCCACTGGGTTGGCAGCTCAAATACAACAGCAGCTCTCCGGAAGCAAGGCTGGGCCTCCTACTCCCACCAGAAGGCAATGATACCCCCAAACCAAAAACAAACAACAAAAAGATTTTATGAAATTACACAATTGTGATGTGATAAACCTAGTACCTTTGTCAATAGATTCTAAACCCCCAATTGTTGTTTATATTAATAACCTTCATCTATATCATCAATTCTTAATTTGATTTTTAGTAATATTATTATGAAAGAAATTCTCTCTTTTAAAACTTTGTCTTTTTATATTAGAAGTTTAAGAGGTGAATCTGAAATTACGCTAATCATTTCAAATTGAGATACTCATAATAATCTGTGTGGAAATGTTTATACTGAGTTTATTGGTTTTATTTTGTCCTAGAAAAATGTGTTCATATAACAAGTTTCTAAGCTTTGGACCTTAAAGAAAATGTTTGTGTGCATGTGTATGTAAGCATATCACAACTTTCCAGGACTTTAATTCTCGACTTTTATGTCTAATTAGCAGAAATAATATTGCTTTTCACATTTTTATTAAGGCAAAGATAACCTAGCTAAAAATAACCCAACATAAATACTATAAATTTCTGTGAAGTGAGGTGCTGGTGAAAGTCACAGGAAATATACTTTATACACATTGGATAGAAAATAGTGCTTATGCATTTAAATCTAATAATTTGTTTTCACACTAATGAAAATATTATATTTTAGATATTATTTCAAGGCCACAAAAATAGGAAGCATACTTTACTAGAACTAATTAAATCTCATTATCACAATGAACTCAGAGTCTGTATCCTTTGTATATGCCCTTTTGACTTGGATTATTCTAGTTCTTTTTAAAAAATAAGCCACTAAATTTCTTTACACACTATTGATTTCTCTGTCTGAGGGAGGGTAGTGGTTCCAAAGTCAACTTAGGCACAGTATTATGTGCTTTGTTGACTTAGGTATTCCTTACATATTCACTGCTTTCTCCCTGCCAGGAAATGGTTGGACACATTCGTCCAGATCTCAGATCCTTCACTATCTCATTGTATGACTATTTCCTGCATGAGTATTTTAGGAATGCAATTGAAGTATGTACTCGTCCATATGAGTACACAATAAAAAAGTTGTCTTCTCTAGTACTCCCCCTTCAAGTATTTCTCATATATTCTATAGATCACAACTGTTTTCCCTGGAACTCTAGCTTTTGGGAGTGGGGGAGAAACAGCATGCCCGACTCTCTCAAAAGCACTGACACTGAAGGCCAGCAGTTCCAGCTCCCTGAATTAGGTGGTGTGCAAGGCACTCCACTACAGTAGGCCTCTGTTGGAAAGTACTCAGCTCCACTTTCAGGGGTCAGCAAGTTCAAAGTTCGCAGCCTCCTGCACCTAACTTTGCTTGCTCCATGGCTTGGGAAGCCCACCAATCTGTTCCACAATGTGGCTCCTAGTGCTGGATGTTATAGTTATCATCTGGATCCAGGGGATTCACTGCAATGGGGTCTCAGATCCAGAAGACACACTCCACTCCTGGTTCTTGCTGGTCATAAGATTCTCCTCCTTGCTTCTCATTTTGTACATAGCAGGATGGCATCCTGAGAATCCTGTTTGCCATTGCAGTTCAATCTTAGCGCTCTCTTCTGAAACCCCTTCAGGGGAAGGTCTTTAGTGGGAGTTAGAGACTTTGGTTAGAAGATCATCATTAAATAGGCCACTACCTTTGCAGTGAGTAAGAAAATAAGGAGGGAAAACATTCATTATTCATAATTTCCACTTCCACAACACAATCCAGGGTCATAGTTCCCACTAATATGGGCAAATTTTCCTGCTCTCCTGGCTAGATGTGCTGTTTTCACTAAATGGCCTGCTTATGTTGCAGGTCATAGCCTTCCAGGAGGTCCACCTTTGGGTTAATGTGAGGAAATGAAGCAAAATACAGACAGACCAAAAAACGCAAAGGAAAATGAAATCTTTATTTCAGATATTTCATTACTTTTCCAATTTTGTACTTGATTATACTGTCTTATCTGATATCTCTGCAGTTGATTTTTGTAGTTTTCATAGTTTCAAGTTGTGCTCCCTTGGGAAGATATCAGTAAGTTGTCTGATTCCATGTTGGCTAGCACTATGTGTCCCAAATTCCTTCTTATTACCATATATGTGAACTTGAAAAGTGAGAAATGTGGTGTATGCTAATTGAAAATATTTTAAGTCTTGACATTGGGCTATCATCTATTTTGAATTTTGCAACTGTGTTTTCTAACAGTTGGTAACCTAACTATATACTATAAAGGAAACATTCTTGTTTTATGAGATTTGAGAAGCACGATCACAATTTATTCACAAAGGATCCTTTCACTATGGAAAAAAAACATACAAGATATGGTAGCTTATCCCTGAAGTATCATGATGCATGACATAACATTATTAATACACCTTTACACTGAACACCCAGTTAAGGACACAGGAGGCATAAAAAGAAGATGAATGAAAATTGTAAAGCAAAACTCTAAAGTCAAACTCACTGTCATTGAATTCTTTCCAACTAATATTGACTCGATAGGACAGGGTAGAACATCTGCTGTGGGTTACTAAGAGTATAATTCTTTATGGGAATAGAAAGTTTCATTGTTATCCTGCAAAGTGGCTGCAGGTTTTTAACTGCTGCTCTAGTTAGCAACCCAGAGTGTCATGATTATGCCACCCTGGTTCCTTCTTTTCAAACAGGTTACTCAAAAATCAAGTTGTGCTTTGCCATCAAGCACACTAGACATGAAGAAAGCACAAGGTAATAATAATAATAATAATAATAATAATAATAATAATAATACAGGAAAGAAAACGACACGAGCACAAAAGTGGATGTCAGATGACTCTGAAATTTTCTCTTGAAATAGAGAAGTTAGAGTGGCTGGAGGAAAGTACTGAATATATAAGATGAACAGAAATTTTGAAAATGTAGTTCAAGAAGACAGATTGAAGCATTGTCACGTAGTGTGCCTTAGAACTGGTGTGAGAAAGCCAAGAAGGAAGAAGACAATGGCTTTTTTGAGCCAAGGACAATGGGAGATAAAATTCAAGCCTTAAATTGAAAGATCAAAGTGTCCTATGGATAGACACAGGGCACTTCAAAAGAATATGGAAGGAATGTACAAGATCGCTGTATAATAATTGTTTTCTAGTCAGTGACTATGGGAGGTAAAAGATGATTCAGAGCCAATGGCACTGCAGAATGAAATATCCACCAATGAATTTCCACCAAAGGCAATGGTGAAAAACATGACTCCAGGAATGAACAGAATGCAAATTGCAATATCAACAAGCAGATGGAGCACTACGGGAGCTCACTCGTATATGCCAAGAAATGTGAAGACAGCTATTTGACCCAAAGAGACCCATTGGTGCTGATTCAAGGAATTGTGACCGAACCCTATGTGGAAATAGACAGGCAATGTCATTATTATCCCACGTTTGCAAAAATTTGTTGAAGATGATTTTTAAATTATAGCAAATATCCATCAGCAGGAAGATCACGGAAATCAAAGCTAAATTCAGAAGAAAATGTGGAATGAGGAATATCCTTGCTGTTCTCAGATAATTTTGGCTGAAACCAGGGATAACAGAAAGATACTTATTACTTGAACATTACAGAATATGTAAAGGCGTATGAGCATATGGATCTTTACAAATTCTGACTAATAGTTTAAGAATTGGAAACAGTACAGAGAGTAAGAGACAGAAGTTAAAAAAATAAGGGGACACTGAATGGTTTGAAATTAGATTTGAACTCTTCTCCATATATATTCTCTCTGTATGCTGAACAAGTAATCTTTGAAGATAAGCTACATAAAGAAGAGCAAGGCATTGAGATTGTAGGACTATTCATTAGAAACTATCATTATGCAGATGACTCACTTTCATTTGAAGATAAGAGGATTTGAAACAATGAATTATGAAGCTCAAAAATTACACCTTCTGTGTGAATTATAGCTCAATGTAAAAAATACACAAATACACAAATTAACTCAAGTAACATTATATTGTGTGAAACCACTACTATAAAAATAAAAACCAAGACAACAACATGGATGCCAAGGAAATCGGAGGGGAGATTCTCAAAAAGACAGTCAAAATGGGAAGATGAAGCAACAGACTAGAAGGTCATAACGACTGAAAGGGTGGAGGAAGCTCATAAATGGAAGAGGAGAAACCAGGGGGTGTGCTGGGCCGATTGTGGAATGGGATGGCATGGAGTGGGGTAGATGAATGCGTTGAAGTGTTGAATTCAGGGTTGATGATCTGAAACATTAGCCCCTCCCCTTACCTAATTTACAATGAAATAATTCATGAAAAAGTAAATACATGTCATCATAATTAAGATAAAAAAGAGTGAAACTGTCAAGGATTTCATTTGACTTGGAACCACCATCAATGTTCATGGATGCAATAATCAAGAAATCAGTGCGTGCTGTATTGGGCATATCTTATATAGTGTTAAATAGCAAATATGTCATTTTGAGGTCTAAGGTGTGCTAGAATCAACTCACAGTATTTTCAAAACCTAGTATGCATTTTAAAGCTTGCTAATGTCTAAGAAATTCAAATAAATGGATGAGTATGAATTATGGAGTTGGCAAAGAACATTGATTGTGTATGAAATACTAGAAGAGCAAATTAACCTGGCTTCTGGTCTTGGTAGCAGTACAAAGGAAAGTTTCTTAGAAGTCAGGATGACAAGACTTAATGCCATGTACTTTGGGAATATTTTCAGGTGGGAATAGTCCTTGGAAAAGGTATCATTCTTGGTAAAGTCAAAGGTCAGTGAAAAATAGGAAGCTGCTCAAGAGATGACTTGACAAAGTGACTGCAATAGCGTGCTGACACTTGGAAAAATGCTAAGAACGGACCAGGCAAGACTGGCAGTGTTTCCTCCTGCTCTAAGTAGGGGAGCTATGAGACGCACTGTTTGCTCCTAAGGTGACATAGATTCTTGATCTGATAAGATATATTTGCCTTTTAATACATTAAGCGAGTATCTTTATTTTATATATTAAATAACATCAGAGAATAAGTCCAAGATTTGTAATTCTCAGTATGTATATATAAAGCAGAAAAAGTTATGAATACTTGGAAGAAATGCTTGTCAAAGCATGATCGAAGGGCACATATGGATGCCCACACAAAATAAAGAGCCTGTACTTTCTTTAAGAATCTAACTGACTGTATCACCAGTAAACCTTCAACAGTGATTATACCCTGGTACCTTTTTAAAGAACTTAAGTGCATCACCAATAAATCTTCAATAGACTGGCTATACAATGGAAGCACTGTACAAATAATATGCATTATTAAGGGAGCAATCAGGTGTATGTCTTCCAAGACAGGTTTGTACATACTTCTGGCATTTTATGGCATACTTAATAATATTTTCCAGCACCAAAGCTCAACTGCATATTTTCTTCATTCATTTTTCTTCATTCACTATCCAGATTTCACATGACTATGAAGTAAATGAAAATATCAAGACTTGGTTTGGACCCACCTGGATTCTAAGGGGATATATTTGCTTTCTAATACATAAATAGGGTCATCTGCAGCATATTTTCAATAAATAAAACTGTAAAGAAAAATAATAAACATTTAATTATATTCCAAAATAAAATTATCTTATACTCAATACCATATCTTTGTAATAGACTATTTATTTTAATTTTGCCTTAAACTTCAGCAAATTTGGGTAAGTGGGGAATATTTCATTTAATTGGATATGTTTTTGACTGTCCTGCTATTTTCCTCATCATTTATGTTTATATTCAAAATTAGAGTAGAATGCTGATTATGTATAGTGGCACTATCTCTCACTTCCTCTACCCAGTGGGTTGTATACTGATCTAATCAATTATTTATCTTATTTTATTCCTTGTTGTTAGGATATTTTTGTAGAGTCATCTTACATGTCAAATAAACAAACTTGATGCATGTAATGTGCTTACATGATACTCATTAGCATTGAGAAAGTTTAATCTCTCTGAGTTAAAGTAACTTACACAGATACACAATTCAGCATAAAAGTCTGTACAACTCAAATCTCTGCTCTTTGACCATTTATCTTTACTGCCTTTTATGTATGTGTTATATGTTCAATAAATCCACTTCCTTTAAATTGAATTCACACTGAAGAGCAGTGTTTTGTTGAACAATAAATGTGATATAGGGTACCCTTCTTACATTTTGGTTATGATCCAACTCACAAAGGAAAATAAATTCTTCCCTTTGTGTTAGAAGCTTAAAATAATAAAAATGGCACTTTTAATGTTAACCAGAAATTGAAGAAACCATAGTGGATTTCATGAATTATAGAAAACTAGTAGAAACTGAATGTAATTTGTCCTTCATATCCCATTGTTTCCAAAATTTTGAGGGAATACTTTTTTCAAAAAGAGACTTTTTAATTCATGGTTATAAAGCAGCCACCAGACATTTGAGAAATAAATTAATGTTAATTATTCTGGTATTTAATGTGTCTCATGATTGTAAGAAGGACCAGAGCTAATCAATAAGTATTCTCTAAAACTTGTTTCTTCAAATGTCTACACAAAATCTTACTAGAAATAAAGTTCCCACCATAATGATGAATTGGTAGGTATTCATTGCATGGTGTTCTTTCACCTTAGGTGAAAGCTGTCCGAATGGAATCAGGCAATGATGGAAATGGTGACAACAGAAGACTAAGGCTGTGTCCATAAACTTCAAAGATGACCTCCGTTCTCTTTCCATTTCCTGAGATAGTCACAAAACTTAATCCCTTCATCTTTCTCTATCCTTTGTCTAAAGTTATGAGTCCCAAATTTCTGTTAAAAAAAGCCTGCATAGTAACAAAAATGACATTTTTCTTTCATATATATATCTATTGTCACTATACTTCTATGTCACTTTTTTCATGTGACACCAAATACCATTGACAGTGTTTATAAAATAATGTGTGTCTTTGTTCTTGGTGGTGCAGGTGAATATTTTTTAGATCTAATGGTATCTAATACAAATCCATCTATTGTCTTCTGCAAAATACTGAATCCCAGTGCACTTTCTTAAGGTGTGTCAAGCCTTTTGAGGTAGCTCTCGAGGGCCAAATGGGACACTCCATGGAGGGGCCTGAAAAATTTCATGGAAAAATTAAATTAAAAAATAATGGATTTTTTCCATGAGTCAATTGAAATGTCAATGTAGTTTCATTTTATCCCTCCTTTTTCATCAGCTATGTCCCATGATTACAATTCATCAATATATTGCTAAGGTGCTAATGGCTCACCCCCACATTTCCCTTCAAGTTAAAGACAAAATCCTTGCAACATTCTGTCACAACTTTTATGATTGAGTGTGCATTAACTCTCAAAACTCCTCTTGTAGACCTCTACCCACAAGCTCTCCAGGGGAAGCAGTTTCATTGCTGTTTCTTCAATGGTCAATTGAGTTCCCTTCCATGATTTTCCTCCACATAACCCTTGACCAGTCTCCTGGCATCTGGAGTTTTCCCACAAATCTCATATTCCAGGGAGACCCACAGTGTAATACCTGCTCAACACTCCTCACACTCCTTCTTTCCTTTACCCTGTTGCACATTTTACTTGGTCAATTGTACTTATTGATTATATTTACTGTTCATGATCCATCCCTCTGCCCCTTGACTGAATTCTTAACTACCTCAAAGACTAGAATCATTCAATGTTTGCAGATAAACCTCAGGCAGTGAAAGCAAGAATTTGCAGATGGTCCAAGAAAACGTGTTATTTTATGAAACTATAGGAAATACACCAAAATACATCCTTTTGGATTTATATATTGTCACCCGAATGAATCTTTCAAACATTAAAATTGAAATTCAACACTATATATTTGGTATTAAAGGTGTATTTGAATGGGATTCCACTGGCTCACAGAAATGTAAAAACCAGTCAGTTCTGAGAAACAAATACCAATGACTCAAGGCTATCAAAATAAAGTGAAACAAAAAACATTAGTTAGTAGGGTTTTGAGTGTTGCTAGAAGAGCAGGCTTTAAATGAAGAAGAGGAATAAATACAATTGAATACTTGTATTCACACAGGTACTTAGGTTGGTAGCAGAGATTAGATACTGCAGACATTTGCATTCACACTGAGATTTGCTACAGAATAGTAGAATCCCCTATTAAACAAATAAATTCTAAATGTGAATCTATGGTTTTATTTTTTAAAATATATCCTCCAACGTATGTCTTGACACTTTGAAGGTGTCATTTCCATCTAACACCTCTGGAAATAATTTGCACTTACCCATTCTCACCACATCAAAATGGCAGTTTGGGCATCCTTGAGGAATTCAAATTGTGTTCCATTGAAATGTTCCTTGAATTTGGGGAAGAAAAATAAGTCTGTAGCGGTCAAGGCTGTACGGTAGAGGTGTTAAGTTTTCCCAATGAAATACCCATTGGACAGAACTTGTTATCCTTGGAAAATAAGCAGGTGTGTATGATAATGGGGAAATAATATCCTTGGAACAACTTTCTAGTCTTCTCAACATTAAAAATCTGACTTATATATTAAAAAAAAACTGTTGCTTCTTTTGGGGATGGCTGTTTCAACAATTTAAAAGATGTATATTTGAGATTTGTTAAAATTTTAGATTAGCCCAAGGGCAATTGTTTGAGGGCAGGAACCCATTCATTGAAAAGCCATGTTTAAATGTGTTTTTTTTTTAAATACTAGTCTGCATGTATCAGCTGTAACTCTTACATGACCTCATACTCACAATATACATTTTCTAAATTAAGTTACAAATAGCTTGCTTGAGGTAAAATACTTCTAGAAAATGTCTTGTGCTGGAGCCTGTAATAAGTGTTGGTGCCATATATTCCTGCTTAGATATATTTTTTCCACATTTTAATATGACAAAAGAGAAAATATATTTTTCTCTCTGTCCCTTATTACTCATGGTTAGGAGCCCAAAGTCAGACTTTATTAAAAGTCTAACTTAATTTTTCTGAATTCAGCAAGATCCACGTTCACCCAGTTATTTATGTTCTGTTCAAAGGACCATTCATACCTAAGCTTCCAAGGCTAATTAAGGTTCAAGCACAATAGGGTTTAACCTTAGCATTCAGTGCCTTTTATGACAAGATATCTGTATTCCTCCACATGAGAATTTAATGTAGACTAGAAAGGTGCATTAATAGTTTTGAGGACTCTGATAGTCTAACACTTATAACCTGTTTGAAAATTAAAAAAAAAGAATGAATGCATTAAGCTATGGTGTTGGTGGAGAAAAGGGGAAAGTACCATAGACTGTCAAAAGAACAAGCAAATCTCTCTTGGAAGAAGTGTACTCAGAATGCTCCTTAGTTGAGGGTAGGCAGGAGTCATCTCATATACTTGGGACACCTTATCAGAAGAAACCAGTCCCTGAAGAGGACATCATGCTTGGTCAGGTAGGAGAGCAGTGAATAGGAGCATAGTCCTCGCCAGGCTGGGGCGACAAGGTGTCAGCAACAATGGCCTCCAACATAGTAACAATGCCACATGGTGAAGGAGCAGGGTTTGTCCTCTTGTTCATAAGGCCGCTTAGAGGAGTTGCCAACTTGACACCATTACCAACTGTATGAGGATATCTATCGTTGGGGTGCACAGTTTGTGCAGCTCCCATTATATTTTCTTGGTAGATGAAATTGAGGTAATTCGATTGGCTTGTACAAGTTAACTTGAAAACTTAATGAAATATCATAAATATAAAACAGTTCCCAACTTATAAGTGAGTAAAACTTATAAGAAAGATAGGGATTTTTCTCTAAAAACACTATAATTCTCTTTCAATATAACTGAGGAATTGGAGTGTTGGATACAATTGCAGCCAATCTGAGACCAGGTGGTATAGTCTTGTTCTTTTGACACCAAGTTTTACATGCACAGTTTCTATTCACAGTTTTGAATAACTTATCGTCTTAGGATAATTTAACACAGTGTATGAAGGTGTGTGGTTATCTCCTGGCAGTGCCTCAGCTTGAGTCGCATAAACTGTTAGAAGGTGTTATTTAGGTTGATGGTAACACTAGGCATGAAAAACCATAAAGTTATTAAAGTAGCTATTGAATCCAACTTTTCATGAAATGCTTATGCTACTGATGGCAGATATACCATGCAGCCCCTCAGGCTTCACTTGCTACAGTCTTGATCAGCTTATCAAAAATAATAATAATAATAATATTAATAATAATGATATAATGCTGTCATGTATCACAGGGAAAGATGGGCTTACAACAGGATGATATCTAAGATAGTCTTCATATTATAGTAACATGATTCAGATGATGCATAAACTAAATCAAGCAACAAACAACAGCAAATATAAAATATACTTTAGTTGAGTTATGGTATTATTAAAGAATAAAACTTCAAGAACAGTGAATACAATTAATTTGACCTTTCTAACTGAAGTCTGTTACTCTCACTAAAGGAACATTTCCTACATAATGTTGGAAGCTATTTTACCCGTATTTCAAATATCTGCTAGTAAATGTAGGAAATACATTTTGGTGAATATTCCAGATGAAAAACAGACTATACATAGAGAAATGTCTGCCCACTGTAGAAGAATTCCTCTCCATAAAGCTATGGACAACAGTAGGACATTGTTGATATAGAGCCAGAAGATGAGCCCCTGAGACTAGAAAATATTAAAAGTACTACTGAAGAAGATATGCCTCCTAAAAATAAATTAATCTTGATGATATACATGGGATAAAGCTTCCAGGCAAGACTTAAAAAGAGAAGAACTAGTTACAAAGGTGTATTGATAATTAGGACATGCAATGTACATACTATGACTCTAACAAAATTGGGTGTTATGAAAAATGAATCAGAATGTCTAAAGATCAACATCCTCAGTCTTAGTGAGTTGTAATGAATTGGCCTTAGTTCAAAGAATCATATGATTGTGTCAATCATGAAAAATTCAAGAGAAATGGCATGGCATTCTTTACCAAAAAGAACATGGCAAGCTCAATCTTGAAACACCATGCCGTCTGTGATACATTAATACCTTTATATCTACAAGGGAATCTACATAATACAACACAATCAGCTTTAGGAAGTGAACATTTTACCAGTTTCGTGTTTGAAATTGATCAAACTTGCCATAGAAACATATTCATAATTACTGGTGATTCAAATGCAAGAGTGTTACATCTGGAGGGAAGATCAGCACTGGGGAATACAGCCTTGGAGGTAGACATGAACCTGGAGAGTGCCTGAGGAAATTACACAAGACCAATGACTGTTTCTTGAAAGTGCTTTTCTTCAAAAACATAAATGGTGACTATGCAGGTGGACTTTGTCAGATTAGATACACAGAAATCAGCTCAAATATATGTATTGAAAGAAACAACAGAAAAGCTAAATATCATCAAGTTCATCTTTGCTAAAGACAGATGCCAATTATGGAACAGATCATCAACTGTTTTCATTCAAGTTCTGGTGAAACAGAAGGAGATAAAATCTAGTTCACATGAATCAAAATACAGCCTTGGATATATTACTACTGAATTGAGACAACATCTCCAAAACAGATAGGAATCATTTGACATTATTGACTTGAGATCTGATCATTAATCAGATGATATAAAGAACGTTATACTTGAATAAAGTTCTGAATGTAAACACCAAACTGAATGTCAGCAGAGATTCTGAAATTTGCTCTTGAACAGAAAGTAGCTAAAGCAAATAAAATATATGATGACATAAATGAGGTGAACAGAGAATTTCAAAGGACCGCTAAAGAAGGCAAAGTAGATTCTTATAAAGAAAAGTTCAGAGACCTGGAGTTAGAAAGCCAAAAAGGAAGAAAGCATTTAGAATGTCTCAAGCTAAAAGAACTGAAAACAGTCTTGTCTCTGATTGGAACACTGAAGGATTCCATAAGTAAAATATTGAATATTGCAGGATACTTCAAAAGAAGAAAAATAAAGTCAATATATCAAAAGTAATCTTTTATTTTTTGGCATCAATGCCCTCTGGTGGTCATGGGAGCTACCCAGCCTTGCCCCTGGATAGCTGCTGCTGGATTTGTACTGCCAAGGCTGGGGCCCCTCAGTCCCGCACTCAACCACTACACCACCGGATCGCAAAGGCTTGGGGGTGAATGGATGGACATCTAGCCCAGAAGCCGCAAAGCCCTCATGGAAGAAAAACACTAGCGTGTGTGATCACGGGGGGGGGGGCTGAAGGGAGCAGATATGAAACATCAAAGAATAAGAACCACGTCAGTACGAATGTGGGGAGAGCAGAGTGTGGATCCAAGGCCCACCTGTAGGTAATTAGACACTCGCACAGGGAAGTTGTAGGGAGGAGACAGGCTAGTGAGGTGGTAATGAAGCATACAACTTTCCTCTAGTTCCTGAAGGCTTCCTCCCTCCAGCTGTCAAGATCCCAGTTCTACATTACTGTGGAGATGAGAAATGGAAATGCGGGGAACCCAGGACAGATGAACACCTTGGGACCAGTACTAGGAGTGAAGCTACTGAAAGGGTGGAGGAAAAGTGGGGGAGTGGGGGGAGCCAGCTTCAGGGATCTATATATTATCCCCTACCCGGGGGGGGGGGACACTGGGGGAGAGGGTGAGGGGAGATATTGAGCAGTGTAAATTATGACAAAACAATAATTTATAGAGTATTGAGAGTTGGTGAGGGAGTGGGGAGCAAGGATGGAGGGGAAGGGATGGGAGGCTAGGATGGAAAGGTGAAAGTTCAGAGAACAATGACAGCTGCAGGCATGTGAAGAAGCGTGGCACAATATTTGTATATATGTATTCTGAGAAACGATGTATAAGCCCCCAATAAAATGATTAAAAATAAAGAATTGTAGCGCAAAAAATGTAATAAATTTTCAGACATTTCAAGAAGTGGCATGTGATCAAAATCAATTGATGGTCTTTGTTGCAATCGAGTTCACAGTGATGCTAGAGAACACTTTAGAGTGGCTCGGGGGAGTGTTTGAGATTTTAACTTTTTATGGAAGTAGAAAGCCTCTTCTTTCTCCTGTTTCAACCAGCAGATACTCATTTGAACAGAATAAGACAATACTCCATGTGTAAAATCAAGAAAGGTGTGAGTCATATTTACTTTTCTGTATGCTTAGCAAATAGTCTGAGAGGCTAGGCTCCTTAAAGAAGAAATAGCAACAGTATTAGAGGAAGACTGATGAACAAGCTGAAATACGCAAATAGAGCAATCATCCTTTCTGAAAACAAGAAAGACTTGAAGTACCTGTGAAGAAAAATTAAAATTACAGCCTTCAATATGCATTGAACTCAAATGTAAAGGTGAAAAGCCCCACAATGTATTGATTTGCAATTCATGATAAATGCAGAAAAGTTTGAAGTGATTAAATAGTTTATTTTGCTCAGATTCCAAATCAATGTTCATGGAATCAGCAATCAAGAAATCAAATGATGTTGGCAAATCTGCTGCACCAGTCCACTATAAGATATAAATACTAACGAACATTGATGTGACTAAAAGGATTTAGATGTGCTTCACCAGCCCAAGTCATTTTCAATAGACTCACAGTGTACTTGGACAATAAGTAAAATAAGATGGCAGAGTTATCAATGCGTCTGAATTTTGGTAAAGCATATTGAAAGCACCGTTGACATCCAGAGAATATACAAACTAGCCTTTGGAACACTACAGATGGAATGCTTTTTAGAAGCAAGAATGAGGAAACTTATCTCACGCACTTTTGACAGATTTTTCGAAAAGACTGGTGGCTGAAAAAAGCCTTCCTGCTTGGCAAAGTAGAAATTTCACAAAAAAGAGGAAGATACTTAATGAGTTTGATGACGAACACTTTGGCTGCCCAGAGAGTTCAAACAAAACTAAAGTTGTGAGATTGGTGAATAGAACTGCATTTTCCTGCTGGGACAGATAGAAAGAGCAGCGAACTTTTATGTTATGGAAATGGTTGCTATGCAGAGCGACAATTTTGTAACTGAGGCTTTTGATTTGATTTCTTATTACTGAACTTTTAGAGTTATTTATACATTCTTAAAAAATGTTTGACAGGTGAATGGTAACTCCGCTCCCCAAATCACAACCATAACAACAACATAAATGCCTTCCAGAGGCATTCGGTATCAAAAGGAATATTTTATCTCAGGAAAAGCCTGAGAAAAAGAATATATTTGATTGGAAGAAACCAGAAATTTCCCTGAAATTGCTTCTCCAGGTTGATTACATTATCAGGTGTTCTTTTCTGTCAGAGAACAACCCTGAATTCAGAGAACAAATAATCAAATGGATAAAGCAAGCTCATTGTCAAGCCCATCCACAAATTTATAGTGGGGCCCTAATAATCAACGGTGCATATTCATTTCTTAACTCTTTCTGAAAAGTTCTTTGGAAGTATTTGGGGAAATTTTAAAACAGAAAAAATGGGAGAAATTAAAATGGCATGAATTCAACTTAACTGGGACAAAATTAATAGGGTCTATGTCTTTAAAACGTTTGGCCGTTTCCAAGGAAATATTTTTGGAATACTTTTTAGCATATACTTCATTTATCGTACAATTTAATCATGCAATGATAAGAAGAAGATATGTGCACTCATTGCAATTACTTTCAGAATATCTTCTTTTCATAGTCATTGTTGTTAGCTCTTATGTCTTCTTTTATCTGCACTTGCTTATCATGGCATGGATATACACTTAAATAAAAGTTTTCTAGCAATATAGGTAACTTTCTTATTTTATGTAAATACTTTATTTTTGTTCTGAACCAATTAAAGCATAAATTGTTTTATTATCAGCCTCACTCAAACTGAAAACTGCTTTCAGAAACTGTTTTATAGCAATGTCAGTTTGCATTATCCTGATAGAAATGGATAGTTTAAATTTAAATAACTTAAATTTCAAATTGCCTCATGGCTGAAAGTGGGTGGAAAACCAAATTGTCTGCAGTCAGGCCACATTGTATCTACCTTTTTGGAGCCATTTGTTTTTTTTTGAATAAAAATGGTCTCCTTATGTGCATTTAGCCAGTGAATTCAAGTTTCAGTAAGTTTTAATTATTTTTAACCACTTGGCATTGAATCCATAGCAACTATATGTTTAAAATGCATATGTAATGGACAGTTGCTTATTAATATAAAATGTATTATGGGTGCATTGAGTTAAAATATATGAAGATTTATTGTACAACTCTTCAAGCCATTATTTCTATAAATGATTTAATCATGCTCACTTGAGCAATAGTGATTTAACACATAAAATAAAGCCATTTAAATACCTGGTGACCATTGCTAGATATTTTATGAAAGCAGGCATTATTATAAGCCTATGCTTTCATAAAAGTATATCATATTACTCAAAGTCAAACCTTAACATTCTATTTATATTCATTTTTATTTCTAGAATAAAGAATTTTTAACATACTTCAATTCTGAATAGTTTCTTTAATGCCAATGAAATGTCATTTCTTTATGCTTGAACAACTCAAAATTGATGAAAATGATCTTCAAACTTTCTTGAAATAATCCTTATCAGAATTCTAATACTAATAAAAACAGGTTCATTTATTGAGGACATTGAAAATGTCAGAGTTGATGGATTTAAAATAACTTTTATCAACACTTTCTCACGATACTATGAAGTATACTTTCTATCCATAAATATATGTTACCACAAATCCTCATTTTGAGAATGACTGTCAAATTTCTCTTTTAAAGCTTGAAATTTATTTTCATATGCAATATATATATAAAATTAAAATTTATGTCTAGTATGTAAAATATTTCAGAAATTGTTCTATTGAAGATATAAAGTATATAAGTTACTGATTGCTTTTAAATATAATTATGATTTAATAATTACAAATTAAAATGCTTGTTTCTAGTTCCATAATCTTCAGTTTAGGGATTTATATGCAAATGGTATTATAGTCTATGATGTATGGACAGTGAATTATTTAATGTGGTTCTTCTAGCCAAAGTCTCTAATTGCAACCAAACAACCTTTCTCTGCATGGGTCTGGTATGAAGTTGGGAGAAGATACTGACAACGATTCAGCTATGAGCAATTTTGAACAGAATTCCCTGAAGTGCTGTAAAATAATGGAGACACTGGCTCTTATATTACACAGTGCTGGGTTCTAGAGGATATGACCTGCAAGAGAAAACTTAAATACAAAACAGACAGACAAAAAGTTAGGGTGTCGGCTTCTCTGCAGCATAGCCGCTTCCACACCCAAGCGTTTATTAGAGATGAGTTAAAAGACCCCTTGGATCACGTAGCCACCATGCTCATGCCAGGATTTAAACAAAGACAGTATGATTCTAAAACATACAAAAACATTAACGTTTCAACCAAGTTATTCATAGACAGGAAGGGAGAACGAGGCTGGGAACATGAAGAAACTGATCAACTTGCAGGTGGCTGCTTTTTACAGCCTTTACTCAGGAACGAGAGGCAGAAAGTCCCTATGATCTCAGGTGAAGAGACATCCCAAAGTCATGTCCATCTGCTCCCTGGGAGGAGCTGTCATCATCCTGCTGCAACCTTGGGCCATGAAATGTGTTGACTCTCTTCCATTTCCCTAAGTAAGAAACAGTTCCCCCAACCCCAAGATGCATCCTCTGAGAAGCAGGAGGAAGAGCAAGAAGTGCAAACTGTGCTCTGGTCTCGAGATCCCTTTATAGCGATCCTCCTAGGACCAGATGACAGCTAACTGTACCATCAGATGATGATCAGCAGAACAGGAGAGTGATGGACTTCAAATCCCGGGGAATAGGTCAAGGTGAGGACTTTCCTGCAGAAGGCTGTCTTACAGAGTATGGTGCCCTTGGCACCTAATGGGGAAATTGTACTTCTAGGCTTACGTAACTGGAGCAGAGTACCTTCAGATTGAGGCTTGCTGGAGTGAGGTGCCAATGGGCAATTCTTCAGGGACCTGGGCTGGCTAACCTATGGAACTTAAACTGAATGCTCACATGAGGATGTTTAAAGCAAGTTCGCAAGCCCCTTGGGCATTTAGAAGCAGACTTTAATCTTTGTAACATGCCATAGTAAACAATCACCCTGAGAATCCCTCACTAGCATCACAACTTGTTAACGCCTTTAACGAACCCTTCTAATCTTGAATTTTGTCTGTGAATTTCTGTGATATTAGAAACTCTAATATCCTTTCCAATGATCATTGGAAACCAAGGGAGTAAAATAAGGAACAATAATTATTATACAACATTGTTCTGTTTAAAATCATTGTTTACTTCTTCAATTAACTAACTACAGAAAGTTGTGAATATAATTTTATTTTAAATTTCCATGTCAAGAAACAATGACTATCCTCAAGTAGCCATTTATTATTTTGCCTATTACTCCATGTGTGTGTGAATTTCTTCAAAAATGGAATATCATTATTACTGAGTCAAGTATTTTTATTAAAAAGTCAAGTATTTTATAATTACAATGGTCTACTTATACTATTCTTCAACATTGTTTTTAAGTACATTATATGGGCTTTATTTTTGACAGACTTAACATTTTAAGCTCACTCTGATGTATGATTACTATACAAGAAGGGCAAAAAAGATATATTACTGATCTTTCAAGGTCATATAATTTTGTCTTTCATAGGCAACCTAAAAATTAAAACCCTGTATATAATCAAATTTACAGCTATTCAATTATTTACTTTTGACAAATTTACATATTTATAATATTTGAATATATATTTAAATAGGTCCCTTTTACGGTATTTTTGGAGATTTAATTGACATAATTTCTTTTAAAGATGAGGGTAAGTCCACAGTATTATAGCTAGCCTTCTAGTTCATACATGTTGGCTTTAATCCCAACAAACCTGCTTAACTCTGTCTCTGTGATCACTGGATAGTTTCAGAAAAGTTCTCCCAGTAATATACTTTTATTTGTCTTCTTATGATGTCTCCCAAAGATAAAAAAAAGAAAAGATACTTTTGTTCCATGGAAAATAATAATTCTGAGGTCAGGACTAATGGCAAACTTTTAGCTATACTCAAATGGACATTTCAAAGTATTGAAGTTTTTCAAGCACTGAATAGAAGGGAACAGTGTTTTTGCTACCTCAGAAACTCCTTCACAGATTTAGTGAAAATCAATCAAGTTATATACACTGAAACTATGTGGCAAGTTTGAGGAAACATTTAACAGGCTTATTATAATGAACAAAAGTCTTCCAAGGTCTCAGGCTTCACTGCTTAGCTAAATGACCTTTTTTTTTTTTCCCGGAGAAGGAGTTTGCCAAAACTTTCTGAATTAGAACATCTTTACTGATTAATTTAAAGGTAATTTTGCTGCAAGATGCTGGGGGCGAGGGGTGGAGGGTGGACAAGGAGAAGGGAGAGCATTGTTACATTTTAAGCACACTAATCCTTAAGAGACTAGATCCTAAACGATGCCACTTTTCCAGTATTTTGTTAACAGCTGGCTAGGGAGCCCTGGGGATATAGTGGTCACAAATTGGGCTGCAACTGTAAGGTGGGCAGTTCAAGACCACCAGCATCTCTTATGGAGAAAGAGCGGGCTCTCTACTCATGCACACAGAAATACAAAGGGGGCCTTCTGCCCTGGTCTATGTGGTCACTACGAGTCACCATCAACTCAGTGACGAGGAAAGCATTTATTATTATTATTTTGCCCCTGCTCTCATTCCTTAGTGCTCATCTAAATTATCCTCCTATCTACAAGATCTGTTGAAGATGGAGATATTGGTACTCATTCCTGTTAAGTGTGTTTGTTCCACGTACTTCCAGCTAGACTATATTTTGAAATGCCCATCATGTTCTTAGCTGAATATACTCACAGTTTCTTATATCTTGGGAGAAGAAAAACAACCTGGGCTACCCTCTCTGAGAAGTTGATAAGGAAAAGTATGAGGGTGACAACTCTATAAAGTGCCTTTTCAGTCCAGCCAATGGTCACATTCCACTGTTTCAAAGGTGACTGGTTTTAATCAGGTGTGGTGTAGCCAAGACATGGGGGAAAAATCCTCTTTGTTTCAGCAGAGTCTGGTCTCTCTGATGGATTCTGCATTGGGAGCCTATATAAATAAAAGGATACCTAGGAAAGGCCATGACACACACTAGAGTCAAACTGTACCATCAGGTGGTTGACATAGACTTTTAACTTGGCATAGTCTCCAAACTGCAATCATTAACATGTGTTACTCCAGGTAAACTAGAGGAACAGATTTCATACACACACATATAGATATAAGGAAAAGGTTTATATACAAGAGGAACAGGACATTGAGCCCAGTCCAGTTCAAAGTCATAAGTCCAATATTAACCCATATGCCCGAAATCAATTTATAAAGTCTCCTTCTGACTAATGAAGTCACAGGTCAGTGGGTGCAGAATCCCGGCGCTGACAGGGGTCTCCACATGGCTCCTTGCTTCCAGGGCTCAGGGTCCATCAATAGCAGAAGCAACTCATCACTGGCAGAGGTCTCCATGTGGCTGCCCCAGCTTCAGAGGTCTGGCTCCATCAGGGCAAAGTCGTGTGGTCTCTCCGTTGGCTCCTCCAGCTTCTCAGATGCTGCCATCTTGTCTTGTCCATGATTCATCTCTAAAACTAACTCCCAACAACTGGGGAAGGTAGCTTCTCATCTTCACGAGGGAAATATCGCAAGATTTCCCAGAAGTCTCAGGAGAAAGCCATGCCCACATGGAAGCCTCATTGGCTACTCAATGGCTATTTCCAGATTAACAGGGTAGACTCCACCTCAACATCTCAATCATGAAATTAACATAAGCACAAAACCACCACATACATGCAGTCACTTGAGAAGGCTTCCAGTACACAAAAGCTTAAGGACCAATTTGAGACTGCTTAAGGGTGCCACCTGGAGGAGGAAGACAAGGGACAAGTGCCTGACTACACTAATGCTGAATTTCCTTACACACCTTTGCCACTCTCTTGTAAGAGTTTAATCTGTCTATTCATCCTTTCCTGATGATGGAAGCCTCCATGAAGTTTGATACTTCCATTTGATTTGCAAATTTTTATTTACTCTTATTGCTACTTCTGAAAGGAAGACTGATCGATCACAGTCTCACTCTGCAGGGATGGCAGGCCAGCCCTGGGGATCATTTATCTTAATACCGATTTGGTGGCTTCAGAAGGCTCAGTCCAAGTTGGAAAAGCTTACAATCAACCAGAGGAGGTGTCTACCACATTGAGTCACCATGTATAATCCCCATTCTTGGGCACTTGGGTCAAAGTCACCTGTCAATGCTCACATGGCTGTTTTCTCTGGTACTGATTGGTAAGGTTAGTTTGTGGTGGGTTTCTCTTTTGCATTAGTTATCTGGCACAGTCTACATTTCCTGATGTTTAAATTCTTGCTTGATAAGCTGTCCCTCTCCAAACCTGGCTTGGTAGAATCAGCCAAACAATAGCCTGCCCCCACCCAAGCGAGTGAAAAGGTGTAGATGTGGCATAAGTGAATCAGCCAGGCCTGGGATAAGGGAACGACACCCTCATTCTCACTGCACCTTTAGTCCTTTAAAGTGAATCCCTTTTGTTCATCTTTAGCCAAATCAGCAGGTCAATGTGCAAGACTAAAATCGGATAGGGTCATTTAAAAAAATAATACCCAAAGTGATACGCTGTTATAACTCCTGTTCTATGGTATCCACATAATCCTATGGGAGAATTCGGTGCTGGGTCCAGGGAGCAGGGTCGTGGTGTTAAGATCTGTGTCTTCCACAATTTCTTCACAAGCCCCGCACACAACTATATTCACAAATTCGAGGTTCTTTCACAGTAGGATTGCTCTGTGATTTAGGGAATTGCAATACCAAAATGGTTCTTGCTGGTGTTCTGATCAGGGACGAATGCCTTCAAGAACCTTTTCCTTAGAGTGAATCAGGTTCAAGGTCTACCTGGATTAGAGAGATGTGCAGAGTTGACAGGACACTCTCTTGGCCCAGATGATGAGTTTCATCTGCTCTCCCAATTAGGGAAGCCAGCAGTCCAGATTTGTTCCCTCTGGCTACTTCTTAAGCAGTTTCCTAGTATGTTCACTGAAAACTTCAGAGTACACCTGTTCGTCCTCTAATGAAAATAAAACTTGAGCTTAAAGCTTATACAGTAGGTCCCTTCCAAGAGGGACAAGGCAGTAAGAAGCAAGTAAGAGTCCACAATTTTGTGGATGAGTTTAATTTCTCTAATTATCTCCAGAGTCGACCAGAAAATGAACCTCCTTACCATCTACTCTCATTTTCAACTTGGGTATTTGAGGGGTAAGGACAAGAGGCTAATATGACTAAATAGGAGTCCGTGAGCCCAACATCCTGTCAGGCTTCATCAGATTCCCCTTCCCTACCCTGGGGAGCAAATGGACCTGCTTCTTTCCCATTCTGCTCTTATTCATTCTTCCAGTGACTGGACTTCCTACAGTAAGTGCATGTATTGTGCTGCAAAGCCCCTTTTTCATACCCCTTTGTAATTACTTTTCTGCGTCCTGTCTTGCCTTTTCTACCTGCTGAAGTAGGATCAACATGCTCCAGGCAGCTAGGGGTTCTGTCCCTGACTATTATTAAACGTCTTAAAGATGATGTCCATCAACTGTGAGACCTTCATTCCAATGGCTCCTCTCACTTTCTTCAATTCTTTGTGAATATCTCGATAGCTTATAATAAAGGTACTGTTAATCAAACAAGTATTTCTTGAGGTCTCAGGGTCTTAATAAATATATTTATCTTGCTCCAAAAAAATCCTTCCCTGGAAGGAGGAAGGATCTTCATCTGCTCTTTGTTGTGTAGACGGGACACTCTGGAGATGGTTCTGCTTGGATAACCCTTTCTTCAATTCCACCAGAATCCGTCTTTGGTGATGTTTCAGAAATCCCATTTCTCCATTTTCTGACTTCCAATTGTGCTCACTGGTGGGAGTAGGACTGCAGGACATGGAGACCTGTTTGAGCCTTATGCATGAAGCCATTCGGCTTCTTCCCTAGCCTTCCTTCACCAAAAGAGTGTCCTTTCATCATGTGTGAATAGTTTTTCTGTAATTCCTGCATACCACTCCAACTTGGGTGATAGGAGGAAAAGAGAGTTTTTATTGACTCTGTCACACTGTTCCAATCACATCAGTAGAATTGACAAGCATTTTGCTAGTTGATTCAAGCAGAAAGAGATAAAGGAACATGTGACCAGAAATATTCTGTCAGCTGTCTGCTTACTCCATAGTGACTCCCATAGGGAGCTATTATAGTGGATTTGGACCTATACTACTGATGAACTCTCCTGGTCAAATTAGATACCTGACCCAGTATCAGCAGGGGAAAGCAACAGCATGCAGGTCTCTTGTCTTATTGTCCTCCTGGAAGTAAGCTGGGAGAGAATGGAAAGGAGAGGGGGAGGAGTTTCCATAGGCCACCTCCCCGTCTATTTCCAGAGGGTCCTCTTGATTTGGTAGTGACCAATTTTCTGGGCATTGGAAGAAAGGGACTTGAATTACTTTTTGTACCGTGTTCATGTTAGGAATGGGTCCAGAATCAGATGTAGGAGAGAAGCCCAGATTGAGGCCAAATGCCTCTCTTTGAACTATCAACTCATAAACCCAAAGCACTAGATTAGATCTTAAAAGTTAAAGTGCAGGACTGGGAAAGCACACAAGGGAAATCACTTGGCAGTTGCTCAAAGCTCTCCTTATGCCTGCTCTCTAGGGGTTCTCAGTTCAGACAGCTGATGGGACCCCTCCAAATTATCCTTGAACTTGAAAATGAAACTGGCAAGTACAAGTTCATGCATATTATTTCTACCAAGCCCCAGAATATAACTATATCACCTACACTTTACACTGATGCCAGCAATCTGAGGATCTGGTGGGTAAGACTTCTAATAAACCACCTTAATGGCTCATCTCAAGCTGTTAAGAAAAGAGAGAAGGAGATGAAATAAGGCATAGCTAAGGTCATCATCTGCAGAGGGAGGGGGCTGAGCTGCCCCATGATGAACTTGAAAGTCTGTGTTTATTTTTTCTGCTGATCACACACTCTAGAAGTCAGATGCCATTTGCCTTAGGCTGAGTTGTCTTGAGACACATAGTCAATGGCACTTAAACATCTATAAGAACAAAATTTTTTAAAAATTTTATTGGGGGGTCTTACAGCTACTACAACATTCAGTACATCATTTGTATCAAGCACATTTGCACACATGTTGCCACATACATTTCCAAACATTTTCCACTTGAGCCCTTGGTACAAGCTCCTCTTTAAAAACAACAACAACAACAACAACAACCCTCTCTTTTCCCCTTCTCCCCCTTTTTTTTAATGAATCATTTTATTGGGGGCCCATACAACCCCCATCACAATCCCTAACAACATCAGTTGTATACAGACTACTTTTACACACCCATCACCATCATCACTCTCAAAGCATTCTCCCTCTCTCCAGGCCCCCCTTATCAGCTCCCTTTATTACCCTTCCTGCCCCCCTTCCCCTTGAACTCTTAGTAATTTACAAATTATTTTTTTATCCTGCATACTGTACCATGGGTCCCAGCACTCACTTCCCTGTTGTCCATGCCCCAGAGAGGAGGCTACATGTAGATCCCTGAAGTTGGTTCTCCCTCTCTATTCCTCCATCCCTCCACCCTCCTGGTATTACCACTCCTATTACTAGTCTTGATGGATCACCCATCCTAAGTTTCCCATGTTTCCAACTGCACTGTACATCTCCTGGTCTAGCTGGATTTATGTGGTAGAATTGGGGTCATGATAGTGGGTGGGAGGCAGCATGGGAACTAGAGGAAGGTTGCATATTTCATAGCTCCTACCCTGTATCTCTGGGAATAATTTTAGGTCAAAAAAGCAGTCTAACTCAAGCCCACTGAAGTTCATAGATCTGATGCTAACTGGAGCCCTTGTCTGACTCACTCAGCCTAAGTTTGATGATTCAAAAAGAAGAGGGGATGCAGGGTGATCACAGATCTTGAGAAGCATTGCAGGGTGCTGGCAGCTCGGGGGTTGGATCCCAGGGTCAGCAGTCCATGTGGGCGGCAAGGAGGAAGGCAAAAAGAGAGAAAGAAATGTTTGCTGTCTCTTCGACCGTGGCCATAACCCCAAGGAGACAACATCAGGCTGTGACCTGATTGATAGGTTGGGCTCCATCCCTATATGCTCACACTGGTGCAAATGGACATAAAATCCAACTCTCATATCACCTTTGGATTCCAGATGCATTGGCCTCACTGTTTTTGAGAGGATTACCTCAAGGCTTTATGAATCAACTTAAACTATATAGTTAATATACTTTATTTCATTCCCCCTGGTTAATTTTAAAAAAGACAAGTTACAACAGTTAGTGAGCATTGATTCTTACAGACCTTCTACAACTCCTGATCACACAGACTGGTGTGCTTCATCCATGTGGGTTTTATTGCTCGTCAGCTAGATGGTTGCTTGTTTATCTTCAAGCCTTTAAGGCCCGAGATGCTATATCTTTTGATAGCTGGTCTCCATCAGCTTCCTTCACCACAGTTGCTATGCACCCATTTTGTCTTCAGCGATTGTATCGGGAAGGTGAGCATCACGGGATGCCAGTTTACTAGAACAAAATGTTCATGCCTTGAGAGATTACTTGAGTGGAGATCCAATGTCCATCTGGTACTATAATACTAAACTTATAAATATATGCACATAGATCTATTTACCCATCATCATATAAAATATATATTTACGTATGTACATGCTTGTATTTAGACCTCTATAAATATCCTTTGTCTCCTAGTTCTTTCCTCTATTTCCTTTTACTTTCCTCCTGCCCTGCTATCTTGTGCAGTGTTCATTTGGGTTTCAGTAATTCCTCTCGGTTACACGGCCACTTGCTATACCCATCTCTCCATCCATTTTAGATAACTTGTTCCCTTGTCCCTGGGGACTTTAATATTCTTATGCCATAATTCATTTTTCTTTCTTTTTAATGAACATATTCACACATCCTGTTGTACCTTCAAGTTTCTTTGTATCATCTTTTATATTATAGCCTAACTAGACATTTTTTTATAGAACAGAACAATTTTTTTCTATCACACTTCATTTCGATCTACAATTTACTCTGCCCTTCTCTAATCTACAGCAGTTCCATATACATTACTTTCTCTTTTTCATCGGGATTCTTTGCATTGTGTTCTTTTGAATCCTAGGACATTTATTTCAGGCCTTTTATTTTTCATTTTTTTTCAGGTCACTTTTAAAGACTTGATTTTGAAGTGGATAAGCACATACAAAAACCTATAAGATTTAACCATTTAGGTAATTGTTAATAACATTAAAACAAAATATTGTACAAGCATATCTACATTTTAGATGTAAAATTGATTTCAAATGAATGGAAAAGAAAGATGAACAATTCATTTCCCCTCAACCCAGGGACCTATTGTGGGGAGTTATAAAAGCTGGTAGATAAAGGATTTTCTTTTATTTGCTTGATTTCCTGCAAAACAATTTTAAGTATAAAATAGTATGATAGTTCAGAGAATCACTGAGGGGTCATTGCTTCCCTGAAGCCAGATTAAGCAAAGGCTTAGCATTGTTCCAGCAAACACAGCATAGCTTTCTTTTACATAGTTTATCAGCTTAGGGAGATATGTCAGACAGAATATGCACTAGGACGATTCTCCGGGACAGCTTGGAGCAACCACATTACAGCTGAAAGGACTCTCAGGCACAGTCACAGTCATACAACCACCAAACTTGATGGAGAAGATCATCTTGCGGGAGCCCACAGAATTTTGGAGCTTGTCAAAGCAGCCACAATTACAGACAACTTGCAGCCTGATAAAGATAACAGGTGTTATCTCATAGTTTAGACAATACCAGCAACTGAGTAGCAATTGTTCACAGTTATGTGTTATAGAATGCTGCTCTTGCTAGATGGATTTCTTCATCCAAAAGTGAAGGCAATGGAATGTAGCTTTAGGGATCCCTCGCTATCTCTGACACTCCCACTCACAATCCCTAGTCCACGCAATACCACCTGTAAGGAAGGTTGTACAAGGGAGGTTTCTCAGTGGACCAGATGGCCTCTGTCCATTCTCAGCTTGTGCTTGAGAATATCTTGCCAACGGGTTAGGTCTCTGTCACCTGCCATTGTTAAGCCAAACATAGAGATCGCATTAATTCTACAGATTCTAATTTCTTTGGGCAAGCACTGACAGAACTTTACAATGGTCTTTACTAGCTCTAAAATGGCTTCAAAGATTCAGTGAAACCAAGCAAGTTATGTACTCTAAAATTCTGTGGTAAGTTTGAAGAAATGTATACCAGGCTTGTTATAATGAACCAGGGGACAAAGGAGGCATGCTTCACGGGAAACAGGAGGTTCTTGGGCCAGTTATGCGCTAAGGTCAGAGGCTCCATTGTTTATCTAATTCACCTGGTTTCCCAGAAGACCATTTTTGCCCAAACATTCTGAGTTAGAACATCTATAATGATTAATTTGAAAAAGGATTTTACTGCAATCGCGGAAGGCTGCTCTTACATTTTTAGCAAACTGTGTGTGTTAGCAACACAAAAACAGGTTTATTGGCATATAATTCATATCTTATACAATTCAGGAGGTCAATCATAGGAAGAAGAGTTTACAAGCATGACTACAATCAATTGCAGAATGTTTTCTTCTTTCTTGTACTCGTTGCTATTAGTTACCCTTTCCCCCAACCTCCTTTGCCCTGGCTCCAAGAAACCATTATTCCAGTTATAACTGTTTCTATAGATTTACGTATACTGCATTTCATATACCAAAAAACATTCAAAAAACTAAAGTAAAAACAACAATAAAATAAAACAGAAAAACCTCAACTGAAAGTAGAAAACAAAAACTAGAAGAACTCTGAAATGGGTCAACAGGAGATAAACTAAGGAGTGCTAATTTTTTTTCTTTATTTTCAATTTTTATCAGAATTACTGTCTTGTGTTTTTTTTCTAACTTTCATTGAGAGTTCTAACATCTCTTTTAAGAATGCATATGTTCATCCAGTGTGTCAAGCACACATGTACATATGTCTCCATCATCATCATTGTCAACTCATTCTCTTCCCACTTGAGCCTCAGATATCAACTCCCCATTTCTTCCCCCACCCTCCCTGCCTACCCACCACTCAGGAATACTTGATAAATTATAGATCATTATTTTAATATCTTACATCATCCTTTGTTACCCCTTTTCCATTATTCATCTATTCACTCCCCGGGGAGAGGTTTATAGATTGATCCTTGTGATTGATTCCCCCTTTCTCCCACACCCTTCCACTAATTCTCCTGGGGTCACTACTCTCATCGTTGGCCCTGAAGAGTTTGTCTATTTTGGATTTCCTGTGTATAGGCTCTTATCTGGAGCAGTGTGCATGATCTGATATAATCTGATTTGTAAGGTGAAATTGAGTTCATGACAGTGGGGGGGAAGCACCAAAGAACTAGAGGAAAGTTGTATGTTTCATCGGTGCTATACTGCACCCTGACTGGCTCATCTCTTCCTGGGGGAGGAGGTGCTAAAATTTAGCCTAACTACCTCTACCATAACCCACTTTTTAGTGCATTCTACTAGACAGCGAGGCTATTCACATCAATGAACTATGGTTAGAGGGGATTCACCAGAGGCTTAAGCTCTGCATATTCCCCTTCATTTTTTTTTTCTAAAATACTGAAACAACCTCAGAATACATTTAAAGGAAGACTAAATAGGTATTACCTTTTAACCTATCTATGTCTACCATAATTAAATTTACAATGCTCTGTTTGATAACAAAGCTATTCACATCACTTGACTTTGGTCATAGAAATTTCACAGGAGGCTTCATCTATGTGTGGATCTACAAATGGATTTTGGACTATGCATACCTTCTGCACAGTATGTGATCACTATAAAAGTTTTGATACATTCTGTTCCCTTCTTTGGATTTAGATGATATTATTTACTTCTTTTGGATCACACAAGCTGGTGCGCTTCTTCCATGTGGATTTAGTGGACTCATATCTTAAATGGATACTTGTTTGAAAACAAAATTTTATGACCCCAGATGCTGTTCTTTGTGATAGCCAGCCACCCTCTAGTTTCTTCACCACACTTTGCTGCAGCACCTGTACCTTCAGTGAGCCTTTATGAGGATGAACATCAAGCAGGACAATGTCATAAGATCTAATTGTTCTTAGACTAGTACTAGAATTAAGTACAAGTCCAAAATCCATTCATATATCTATGACTAATGCATGTCTCTGTTTCACCTCAGAGACATCACTGCCATTTTATGTTGAAAAACATTTTGAGTCATCTCCCTCGAGCATGAGGTAATTCTATTGATAGTGTCATGAATTTCCCCAATGGTATAAAATGTAAAACACATCCCCTCCCCCAAAAAGAAATATACAAGTACAGTCCATTTATATACCACAAGACATGAACTATCGAACTATACAGATTAAATACTTTAGTAATTGGACACTATTTACATAAACTATGGGGATTTATGATAAGGCAAAAAACCAAGGTTTTAAAATTATCTCATATACTTACCATTTTATCATATACTTACTATTTTATCTGAGTCCTTCATATATATCAATCTATATTTCCAGTATTTGATGTAGTGGTTAAGTTTTGGACTGTTAACTGCAAGGTTAACTGTTTGAAGCCACCAACTGTATTCAGGGGTTTATGCTCTAGTAAGAGTAAACAGATTTTTAAAATTTAAAGGGACAGTTCTACCCTGTCCTATAGAGAGTCTATAAGAGCCTGCATGGACCCATGAGAGTAAATTTGTTCTTTTTTGCTTTTATAAACCACTCTGTGTCAGAGTAGATACAAATTAATATTAACAACTCCCATAAGAATAGATTGAAATATCCTAAGCAATGTGTCAGCTCTATGTCTTTCACTATATTTTAGATTAATTATTCATCTAAACATCCTTTATTTACTTGTTACTGCTTTGATATTTATATGGTATTTCTGTAACCCATGCCGTCTCAGAGGGAGGTCTGGTGGCATAGTGGATTCTATATTGTGCTGCTAACCACAGGGTCTACTGTTTGAACCCACCATCCATTCAACTGATGGGAAAATAATGTGACTTTTTGTTCCTGTATAGATTTACAGTTTGAAGAGTTTGCTTTCCTCTGTCTATTCTATATTTGAGTATTATGCTACTATAACAGTATTTTAAAATTACTGTCCTATTGCATTAGATCATATATGGTCTTAACTATTTTATTTTGTAATATGAAACAAGGATGTTATTGATATGCATTTTGCAAGACTGTTGACATGAATTTGCAAAACAATATCTTTTGCTGTGATCTAAAGAAGTATAAATATGTAAATTCACAGCAATAAATCAAAAATACTTATAACAACTAGACAGAATAATTTTATGGAATTTCAAAATAATGATTGTGCTTGTTTTTTTTTCATTTAAAATTTTTGTTACTGTGTTCTAAAATAAGTTGAGAGGGACATGGGGTTGGGACAAATGTCTTAAAATATAGTCAAGTAATACTGATAAAATTTTTATATCCATAAAAACATAATCGTTTAGTAAGGTATGTCACATTAAAATGTATTGAAGTTAAAAAACATCATTTCCAGAATGTCTGGGAAAATGAATATTTCTGCCACTCTGAGAAAGTTCTTGTTCCACATATTCATGAGCATGAGTTCAGTTTAAGTGTAGGTTTGAAATTTAGATTTGCAAAAATTTAAATGCTGACATGCTCTCATTTTTCATTGCAGTTTTGCATGTTTTTCTTTTTCTGGTTCTGATTCCTGAATAACTATTCTTAAGGCTTTTACATAACAGAAATTGTATTTTGTTTTAAAAATATTAACTGCTTGTATTCAGGATAAAAGAGGTGGACTTGCTTTACCCAATATGAATTATATATTTTTTAACATTTTAAAAGTCGCGTGCGTGCGTGTGTGTGTGTGCGTGCACTCATGAGCCGGGATTTTGTGGATCATCCCATCAATTATGATCAAAGTAGAACTTCTCCACATGGTTTCTTAGGTTTGAAACTTTCCTAGAGAAGATTCCCATCTCTTTTCAACAGGAGACATTGTGAGTACTAACTGCCCATCTCTTTTGAGTATAATCTGTGTTCTTAGGCATCATGTAACCAGGACTCCCATATGAGGAGTCTGGGAAGAGTTCCTGAAAAAATTTCATTATCTTCCAATTTCCAACAAACTATTTTATGTCCCTTTATACTACAATTTTTAACAAATTTGCATTGTTATATAATACCTAGTAGAATTATTGGTCTTATGCCTTCTATTGTAAGTTGCTAGATTCTGATTCTTGATCATGCTAAAATATATAATTTCACATTATTAACTTATTTATAAGTATGTTAGTCCGGGTAGACAAGAGGAACAAATTTCATAGACAAGCACATAGATATAAGGAAAAGGTTTATATAGAAGAGGAACAGGACATTGAGAAAACATCCCAGACCAGTCCAGTTCAAAGTCATAAGTCCAATATTAACCCATATGCCCAAAATCGATCTATAAAGTCTCCTTCTAACTCAAGATGTCACAGGTCAGTGGGTGCAGAATCCTGGCGCTGGCAGGGGTTTCCACATGGCTCCTCGCTTCCAGGGCTCAGAGTCCATCAACAGCAGGAGCAACTCATCACTGGAAGAGGTCTCCATGGGGCCACCCCAGCTTCAGAGGTCTGGCTCCATCAGGGGCTGTGTGGTCTCTCCGCTGGCTCCTCCAGCTTCTCGGATACTGCCAATCTTGTCTTGTCTGTGATTAATCGTCTGTCAGAACTAATTCCCAACAACTGGGGAAGATCATTTCTTATCTTCATGAGGGAAATATCGCGACATTTCCCAGAAGTCTCAGGAGAAAGCCATGCCCACATAGTGGCCTCATTTGCTACTCAATGGCTATCTACAGCTTAACAGGAGAGACTCAACCGCTACATTTCAATCATAAATTAGCATAAGCACATGACTGTAACAATAAGTTTTATTTTTGCATTATTAGCTATCATTTTAAAGTGTATGATGTATATACTCAGAGCTAGTTAAGGATTCAGTTAAATAAAGGCATATGCTCATTTTAAAATTTGAATTTTTAAAGATGAGTCTCTATATTGCTTCCCTACTAAAAATGTCTTTATAAACCTTAGTACTAAATGTTTATATTAAGTACAATTAAACCTTTGGTCTATGTTTATATGAACTCTTTCATATTTTGACTCCTTTTTTCAGAGCGGATAGAGTATTGATTATTGGCTAACAAGCAGTGACAAGAGATGCTAATGAATGCTATGTACAGTTCTTGTATATTTTGTAACATTAAATCTCCCATAATGAATGTAATCTCAACATCATTGGCTTCCAACATTATAGATCCCCACTGTTTTGAAGAAAAAATCATGAGTGTGAATCTTAAGTATTTAGATATGGGTAAAAAATTGTAATAGGAAATCCTCAGTGTCCTCATTTAACTCAATGAAAGAATAGTTTTCCTTAATTCTAAATTTTCACTAATATATATGACACAAAAATAAGTCAGAAAGAGCATTAGAAAGCTTGTTTTTTCTTGGAAGAAAGCATCACAGAAAAACGTGGAGAAGAAAGGGGAAACCAATTCCAGAGATCTACATATAACCTCTTCCCTGGGGTATGGACAACTGGGAAGTGGGTCAAGGTAGGGACACATCAGACAGTGTACAACCTGAAAAAAATTAATAATTTGTAAATTATTAAGTGTTCATTGGGGAGGAAGAGGGAGCGAGAGGGGAAATATGGGGAGCTGATACCGGGGGACTAAATAAATGGAGGATATTTAGAGAATGATGGTGGCAACAAATGGGCAAATGTGGTCTGCATACAATTGATTAATGTATTGATCATGGTAAGAGTTGTATAAGGCCCCAATAAGATGATTTTAAAATTAAAGAAAAATATTTCTTGATGTGCCTCCCACCTCCCCAAAATGTTGCTAATATTAAAAGAAAGGGTATGACAGTAACACAACCTTAACATTAAGTTATGTATGGGAAAAAACTCACTAAATTTCTATAACTTTGACAGGAGTAAAAGAAGAAATTCAAAATAGAAGTAGAGTTAATAATCAAATATACATTGAGTAAATAAAACGTGCATGACAATACAAAAACAGTACTTTGGTGACATTTTAAGGAAAACTGTAAAATAGTCATAGTAGAAAAGGATTTTTAAAAGAAAATAATCTTGAAGTTTCTTAAGATATTATGAAAATAAAAAATAGTTTACTAATGAGTTAGAATCAAAACAATGACAGTGAATTTAGCTTTTGTATTTAGCTATTTTTGTTTTGGGCTATGAAACAACTCATGGTTGATTAATTGTCACTGTTAGTTAATTGTACACTGGTGAATAGTTGAACTGATAAAAATGTTGTGGTAAATAAATATAAATAGGTAGATGGATGGATGGATAGGTATAACAAAAATAATCAGCTGCTAAGACTATTTATGTACCAGCTTACATGATATGGTTTCTTGGGTTGGGAGTTTGGAGCCCTGGTTTAATGGAGCATTTCATTTAACAGGCCTAATGACATGCTTGTTGTTTCTATTCTGCATCCTTTCTCATTGCATAGTGCTTTGGGTCTAACGGTTTACACACATCAACTTGATAAAGACATCAAATGCACAACGACTGTTCTATAATTTTCCTGGAGCAGAAGAAAATGTAGGTTCAGAAACAAGAAGAAGAAAAATTAGAGTCAGAAATAGAACGAGGACTTGACACATGTCTTTAATTGCCTCCACAAAGAACTGACTCATTAGGCGTGAGACCAGAACAGAGTGATATTTGTTTTCCTTACCAAACATAGTGAACAAAGATTCCAGAGAAGGAAGCTAATAAAAAATGAGATAATGCAAAACATAATTTAAGTTTTCATGAACTTTAGACTTTCTGGAAACAGGGAAGATAAATGAACCCCTGAACTACTTCCCTGAGACACACATTAAGCCTTAAACTGAAATATCCCCTGAATTCTTCTTAAGACTCAAGCTTAACTAGTGAGAAATGACTGCAGTGAGTTTTAGTTCTTTTAAAATCTATGCATATGAGATGAGATTGATAGCAGATTGGAACGATTACAGGTGAACCTTAGGGAACAATGAATGCATGTAAATGAGAAGGAGCAACTCAGGAGATGAGAGTGAGAATGGTTATTTGCATGTATCTGATCAAAGTAATGCTGTGTAGGGCTCCACCCCAATAGGATACAACCTTTAAAAATGTAGGACAAATTTCAAAATTATACAACAGAGCAGATATACTGGACTCATAGAACTTGGTAGAACCTCTGAGACTAAACCAAGACCAAATTCATTACCACTGAGGTTTTTTTCTGACCACAGCAATTTGATGGGATAGGATATACTTGCCCAATGGGTTTCTGAGATTGGAACTCTTTACAGGAGTAGAAAGCTTCATGTTTTTTCCTTGGAGCAGCTGGTAATTTTGAACTGCTCACCTTGTAATTAGATGTCCAATGTGCAACTAGTCTACCCCATGTTTCCTCATTTTAGAAGCCATTCAAATCTGGAACTGAACACATTCTCAGAAACCAGCAAAGCAATAAGCAGCTCTCTAAAGTGGATATAGCCTTCATAAAGAAAGTTCAGCATAAAACATGAGATCAAGTGATATTAAGAGGGCAGAATTTGCTGAAACATTAAGTCTGGATGGCAGGAAGGGACAAGAAAGAATTGTAACTCAAAGCAAGGACTCAAATGAAAGTGGGATATGTAAAGTTTCACTTAAACCACAAAACATTTGTCAAAAAAAGAAGCATGAAAGCAAAATAAAAACTTATGCTTGTACTCTGTCGCATGGGCTTACTTAAGTCGAAAATGAGCTCAACATCATTGAAAATATTATTCATGACCAGAATAATCTTCTGTTTTACCCATGAATGTATAGACTGATTTTCCCAAACAAACTAATCTCTAGTGAACAGTTTCTTGTTTTTAACCACATCAAAGATTCATGGTTGACATCAATGTACATTTCTATAAAATCGACACCTCCTTTCACATTTACAATCCCTGAAAAGGTCACTTAGAAATGATCCGCTGCCATAGCAGACATACACAAGTAAGTTCATGTTTAATTTGCTTATGGGAGATCTACTCTGCTTCTCAATATATTTATAGGAATGAAGGGAGGGAGGAAGAAAGGAAGAGAGAGAGAGAGAGAGAGAGAGAGAGAGAGAGAGAGAGAGAGAGAAAGAGAGAGAGAGAGAGAGAATAGAGAGCTAAAGAAAGAAAGGATAAAGGTTTACTTTAAGGAATTCATCCATGCAACTGTCCAGGGTTGGTAAAGTTTAAAGTCCTTAGGCCAGACAACAGGCTGGAGACTCCTTGAGGCACTAGTTGCAAACTCAATAGGCCATCAAAAAGAATGAAGAGAGAGTTATCTGGTGAAATCTCTTTTTGTAGGCTGGAGGCAGAATGCATGTTTTGGAATTTCCCTTTTTACTCCCTAAAAGCTTGAACTAACTTTTTGGAAGATAATCAGTTTTATTTTCTACCTGCTGATTGAATCGCTTATAACAAATTATGAAGCAAGTGGACTGATTTATCACCCAACAACTGAGCATAATATTCCAGCCACATTGAATAAATAATGTAACCATATATATTACTATACAAAGTAGACATTTAATAAATGTTTATTCAAATAGTTTTGCCTGTATTTATACATAAATTTCTTTTAAACCTTTAAACAAATATTGTACTACACAGTGAACTGTGTGTTGTTCAGTTTTACTGGGAGACTAGACCCATGTTTATATATCTGTTTTTACTCTCACTGGATATATGAATATCTTGTTCATTTCAACCATGGTGCTATCAGGTGCTATATTGATTTATATGTTTAATGATTTCTCTGGGGCTTTTACATAAGTTTAGGAATGTGCAGTTTAATAAAATATGAAATTGTAATCAGAATGCATTAATGCATGGTTGTTTCTGTTTGCTGGGCTTTATATACAATAACATATTCCTTCTAGGGGTTCATGGTATATTACCAGGGGTGATGCAAACCTCAAATTTACATGGTGCTTCATCATAAAAATGCACTTTATTTGATAGTAAGTAAATAAAATATCATTTCTATGTTACAAACACATAATATGGGACAATGCAGAATTTCAATTGCACTTAAAATAAGTGAGATTTTAAGGAATTTAAACATAGTCTTCTGCTGTATAAATCCCCTTTTATGACATTGATTCCCAGAACTCAGGAGTTTGCTAAATCTAGTAGGCTAATTTGAAAATGTCACCTATGGTCTACCTATAATCAGCCCTAGTGGTACAGTAGTTATGTTCTCTGCTGTTCATCTAAAGGTCAGTAGTTTGACTCTATCAACTACTCTACAAGAGAAAAAACCTAGGAAGCTAGTATCATGAAGAGCATCAAATACCCCCTCTCCTCAAAAAAAACAAACAAACACATTTCTGTGAAATACACATAGATTACTATGGCTAGTAGGTAACTTCTAAGTGGTCAGTTCAGGGATTGTAAGCCTGAAAGGATGTGTTTATTCTGCAGAAATGTACATTGAGTTTGCAGAAAGATGTTAGCCATAACTCTTTGATGTGGTAAAAATGAGAAACTGCTCACTAGAAATTAGTTTGTGTGGGAAAATCATCCTGTTTATTGTTTATCTGATACATTCATGGATAAAACAGAAGATTATTCTGGTCATGGATGATGTTTTCAGTGATGTTGAGCTCATTTTTAACTCATAGTACCCCATGTGACAGAGCTGAACAAGTGTAAGTTTTTATTTTGCTTCCATATTTTGTTTTGTTTTGACAATTACTGTAGTTTGAGTGAAAATTTACATATTCTTTCATTTGAGTTGTTGCTTTGAGTTACCCTTCTTTCTTGTCACTTCCTACCATGCAGACTGAATGTTTCATCACATCCTGCCCTCTTAATATCCTTTGATCCTGTGCTTTGTGTTGAACACTACAGGACAGAGGACAGCCTCCCTACAGGGTTTCTAACACTGTCATATGTAAAGAAGCAGAGTGCTCCATTTTTCTCCCTGGAGCAGCTAAGAGGTTTAAGCTACTGTCTTTTTCGTTAACAGCTATGTGCTCTAGTCGCTGTGCCAGGACAGCTCCTTTGTATCTACCACAAGCTCGGACACTCTATTGTGCTAGTCCAGTCTGTCCTGCAGGGTTGCTATGAGTTTGATTCCACCAGAGTGCACACCAAATCTGCAAATTACCAAAACCCCACCCTCAACAGAACAAAAGAAGAAACTACCAACAAGCCAATTAGGACTCACGTTAACTATCAAGGATAAAGTAGAAGAGACCCCTGGGGCATCTGGACTGTACATCTTTATAGAAGCAGGCAGGCTCACCTGTCCTCTGTGGATGAGTTGGGTGCTTTCAGAAGACCTCATGCTTTTCTCATTGTGCTCTCGCTGATCCTTCCAGAGCCTTCCAGAACACAAAGGAAGAGCAAACATTTGGAAATCACAAATAGCAGGTCTCAAGGCCCTTCATTCATTCAATTTTTATCATTACTCATTCAAAAGATAACTTCTTTAAGTTTTTGCCAAATGCACTAGGTAACAAGCAGTGGTGAATGAAAACATAGTCCTTTCCCATGTGGGACTTGCATTATAAGGGAGACATGCAGATAGATACAGGTGGGTGCCAGAAGGAAAATAAGAGTAGAGGCAACTACTGTGTAGAAGAAGGTTAAGGAGTGCTAGGACTGTGGAAGGCGCACCCTTTCTGAATGAATTGCTCTGAAAGTGTGGAGATGGTACAATGAAGTGCAGGCATCGCCGTATTTTCTAAACCTTTGTGCCACTTGGCTTTTACAATAAAAAAACCTACACTAGGAATTGCTTCCCTAAAGAGAAGAATTCAAAGAGGATTTTTACTTTGATGAAGAAAAGGACAAAAGTGAATTAGTGTTCAGTGTTGATTTTCCAGCAGGTGGGGAGCAGTGAGAACGGTGCCACCAAGTTTCTTTCCCAGAAGCGCACTGTGCATTCATGACCTGTACGTTAAGCCCTGCTGGTGCAGTGCCGTGGGCCACAATCCTCATGATCAGCGGTCCGAAGCCGCCAGCAGCTCCTTGGGAAGACGGCTGGGCGTTTCACTCCTATCAGCAGTCTCAGACATGCAGAGAGGGCCACGGCGAGTCAGGGGCTTGGAGTGGGTCGACTAGAGAAACAAATCCAGAGATACTCCTCTGTGTGCGTAAGGGAGAACTTTGTCTCAAGAAGGAACTGTGCATCAATAAATCATTCCAGCCCAGTACAGGTCAGGTTTATGACTCTGTTATTAGCCCACATGTTCAATACTAATCTACACATTCCTTTTCAGACTCCCACAATAGACGAAACAAGGCCGAATGCAGGAAGATGGCGGCTCTTTCGGTAGAAAACCTTGTGAATCCAGTGACTTTGGAAGCATCTCTCAGGCTCTGACTGCCAGAAGCGTGGAACCATGTGGCTTGTCAACGAGAAGATGAGGCAGAGTGTGTCCTGCTTCCTGGGAGGAAGAAAGGAAAAACTCCCAGAATTCTTATGAGATGGCCACACCTGTAACCTATTTATCAAGTTGACATGGAATTTTGTAACTACCGTAGTCAGCATTGATTTGATGGTAGTGAGTTTGGTTTTAGAGTTTAAAAGCTATCTTTGTTATATTATGCCTACTCTATAATATGCTAATGTTACCATAACATTTGCACATCATTTGTTTTGATTTAATAGCTTATTTTTAAGGGGTTGAGAAATGGCCAAAATCACACATATAAATTAGTAATAAATATCTCCCACCATTTTGGTCTAAAAAAGCATTCAGAGGAATCTCTACTTTCAGATATTGAAAGAAACTTATAAGCACTTGAAAAAACCCTGAGGAGAATGATAATATGGGAGAGAAAAGTATGTCAGACTAATGGAATAATCAATAGAAGGAAACAGGGAAATATCTCTCACATAATCAAACAGAGGTATTTTCAAGGGAGGAGACGAGAAAATGCTAACAACTTGGTCAATGTGGTGACCTGAACAAGGTCAAGCTGTACAGCAAATTTTAGCAAACTGCCCACATGGCTAGACTAGCATTTCACCTGGACCCCTTTTTAAAAGGAAAGGCTAGTGAACTAATAATTAGGATTGACTGGTTTTTTTTTGGGGGGGGAGGGGGCATCACTGCCCTCAGGTGGTGGGAGTAGGAGGCCTAGGCTTTGCTCCGTGGAGCTGGAATCGAACCTCCATCCCAGTGGGCCGCAGTTCCACACACAACCACTACGCCACCGGGGCTCAGCCCAGGATTGACTGTTGTTTTTTTTCACCATTTTCACCCCAGGCATTCCATACTTCACAGTATTTGAAATAAAAACTCATCAAAGGTTTTGAGCAACAAATTTATCTTCATGTTGAAAATATTGCTCATTACTACATAGAGAACAACAACAAAATGATAGTTAAGAAAGGGAGAAGCTGGGACATCAGTTATAAAGCTTCTGAAAACCCAGGCGAGGAAAGTGAGTTAGACTAAAAAATTAAACAGGCAAATGAAGAGAGAAATGAATAATTATGATATATTCAATATATATATATTTGGAGAAAGAGCCAAAGAATTTTCTTGCAGTTCTAATGTTCATAAGAGACAAAACAAAGGTATCAAAAATGACTCTCAAGAGTATTTGCTGAACCTAGAAAATGATGATTTTGCAGGGAATGAGGCAGGAGCTGGCATTTATTCTATTGAAGTAACTTCTCTAGCAACCCTGGTTTGGGAATGATTTTCTTTTTTTTGGATCAAACAAAAACCTTTTTAAAAGCAAATGCAGCACTCTCAATTTAATACAAGATGTAAGGTTATTTTTAACTTTATAGTGCAAGCTGCCACTGAAAATGGAAGAGTTTACTTTAATCTGAGCATAAAATTTTTCATCTATAAATAACCCATTCTGTTCAGTTGAGTACTGGTGTGCCAGAGAGTTAGCCCTCGAGGTTTTTGTTTTTTTGTTTTTTTGTTTTTTTTTTAAATTTAGCTAATGAAAATCGGGACCACATCACCCCAACAAATTTAGGACAATCTTTAAAACAATCTTGGTAGTTCCAGATATTAGATTTTTGAAAGTAGGGCTAGGAGCATGAGGATGCAGTATTATCTGTTGTACACTTTTCTCTTGACTACCCAGTGGCATTGAGTAGCCAAGGATTAAGCCATATAGACAGTGATTTCACATTAACTTCAGGCCTTCCTGGAAACTTGGGACTTCTCATGCTTCAACTGTAAAAGAGAGCAGGGTAAATTGAGTAAATGCAAGTCCCGTAGGTCAGACCAGATCTCTCAGGCATGTGTGGGGTGGTTTTGAAGTGGTTCGAGATTTGTCCCTTTCAAGCCACTGTGCTGTAACTCTCAAAGCACTGAACCAGCTGTGACTATTGCTTTCCTCAATTTTCTAGCTCTTTCAAAATTTTATTTATTCCTTTATCTCAAAGACAATGAAGTTGGAACCTAGATCTGGAGTTGCATGATTTCCTCATATATTGTTGTTGTTATATGCTATCAATTTGCTTCAACTCAAAGGTAGCCTGTGAGGACCATGAGTTCATCATATATGTATGCATGAAAGTGTATGTGTGTGTGTGTGTGTGTGTGTGTATATATATATATAGTTTCATAGCTCCTAGTTCTCTGATAGAGCATCCTCTGGACCACATAGGCTATCTAGTGCTAACTTTTTGAATAAGTTTCATACCACTGCCTACAATTTCAGCATTTCCACAATTCCAGAAACTTTTTAAAAACAGGTGCATGTACCTTGCTTTGAATCTAGAAATCTTCAAAACAATTCCTTTTATCTCTTCGTTCATAAAAGATATTTTGTAAATATTACAAATTAATTACCCTTTTATAAAATTTATTTTGATAATCCTTGATTATGACTTCTTCATTATCTTGAACTTGTCTTCCTAAATTGCTTACATGTTTTTTGGAAAGTGGTACTGTGTAGTTTTGCTATAAACATAATTGTGAAATGAATGAAAATATTGTGTCTAACTCAAGGAAAATATTACTTTTATTTTACTAGTATTTGAGTAATCAGACATCATTTTTGTATAGCATTCAATTTAGTAATCTCCAAAATAGAAGCTAAGATGGCTAACCTAGGAAATTTAGAGAAAGTTATATGGATTTAAAAGAAACATAGGGATAATACAGAAAATGAAAAATCAAGAATATATATATATATATATATTAGCTTAGAATGCAACAACACATTTACAGAATTAAATAAGCTGTTTGTCTTCTGCTTTTTCCATTCAGTTAGCCTCAAACTCACTGCCACTGAGTTCTGCCTCTTGGTGACTCTATAGGACAAGGGAAAACAAACCCTGTGGGTTTCCAAGACTCTTCACCATGGGATCAAAAAGCCTCTTTCTCCTGAGGAGAGCCTGTGCTTTCAAACTGCTGACCTTCTGGTGAGCACCCCAAGCCAAAACCCTGTGAACACAGAGCCCTGCTACCACTTTGTTCTCCAGGTAGAAATAATCAATATCAAAAGAAAGGGAGTCTATCAGTAGTTAATTTTGTTCTAGTAAGACAAATATGTTTAAAGTCTTTGTTTGTTCCCCAATTAAAAAATTAGCCTACAACAAATTGTCAGAACCCGAGCTAATCTACTTTTACATTCACTATATTAATCAAAATAAAATTATTTTGTTTGTTAGCGTCATCAAACAAAATTATGGCATTTTGTAGTTATATAGCTATCTTTGAACTTGACAGCTAAGACCATTGTGAAAGTTAATGAAAAATTAAGGAATATGCCAAGAGAAAATTTTATATTCTTATTTGAGCCTCACTGAAATATGTAGATAATTTGCTTTACGAAGTTTTACTTGTAACAGGTTAAAAAAATGATTCTGACTAGATTGAAGACAAGTTGGATGTGTCAAAGGAGTCAGTGAATAGAGACAACCATTGATGTTATTTTAAAGAAAATGTTTGCTATCTGAATGTTTTTTTTCCTGAAAAATTATCTCAACTTAAGCTTATATTTGATTTTGAAAAAGAGATTTTGTAAGGCAGAATTCTCCCAGCACATGAAATTGCAGCACTCTGTTTCTAATGATTCTGTTTCGTACTGTCTCTAAGGAACAAAACACGGTGTGTGAGAACATAAAATAGTCCTCGGAGCTGCACAATTTGAAGATAGTGAACTCCTCTCTAAATGTGGACCTCATTCAGCAGATTAAACAATAATCAACACTGTTCTCATTCTCACTGTGTTGTGAGTAAATAATACAACTCTACATGTTGTGTTATTTACTTGATTGAAACTTAAGTAAGAGGATTAGAATAAAAGCTAGCATAAAAAGAAGAAAAATTATGTGGAAGGTAACTTTGTATTTCAGGATTAAAATATTGCAAAGCACTTTAAATATGTAAGTACATTCAAGGTTTGTACATCAAAAATACTAAATATCAGTATAATGAACAGGATCTTCTTTGGAAATGATTTGTCTTAAATTGACTTAAGTAGCACAAAATAATATAAAAAAATCAAAGGAGTATGAAGGTAGATGGGTGATTGATTTACTAGAAGGATAAAAATTCTTGATTCCTATAGTATATTTCAGTAAATCTCAGTTCCTCCATAGTTCCTGTTAAAATATGTGTCGTCAAAATACAAATATCTATAACCTTAAGTAAGACTGACACATATATCATAAACTTACCTAGATTTGCAATTTTATTGACATTAAATAAAAATTAAAATAAAATGGTTACATGTAAGTTAAACAGAACATGTCCCAAACCCAGAATTGATATGAAGACACATAATCTCCTTGTGATTTTCTTCAATGTCCTAGATAAAGAATCAGTTAAGCACTCAGCTACTAACTGTAAGATGACTATTCAGATCTTTGCAGATTCTTTCACCCTTACAAGAAATTCCTGGCGAGCAACTTCTTAAAAGTCATAGTCATTAAAACCTATGGAACACATGTGTGGTGGTTAGGTAATTTGGTGTCACCTTGATAAATAAGGGCAGGGTTAAAGTCTAGCCTTTCAAGTAAATCACAGCCTGACAATGCCTCTTTCGGGCATGGCCTTCTTAGTGGGATTGTGGGAACTTCCTTTCTCTTTGCCTTCATCTTCCTGTTGGCAAAACCACAATGAGACTTTCTGAGTCCTGCAAGAGACTCTCTTTCTCTGCTTCACCTTCTAGAAGAGCTGTAGGAACAAAGTGGAGACCTGTGCTAGTGTTGAGATGCTTCCCCCACCATTGTATCCAGATGATTTGGACACACCTAACTGTGATGTTACTGCATTTGACTTCATTGCACGTGGTTGCATGAGTCTGAAGAAGGAATTTTTGGACTAGGACAGATAGGTCATTATTGGACTTGATCTTGACTGTGCTGGGATGTTTTCTTAATATGTAATTGCTCTTTGATATAAAGCTCTTTCTTATATGAGGAAGTTCTTCCCCCCAAAAGGGGGGGGCAAAGTTCTGCTAAACAGAGCTTTCATATTACACATTTTTCCCCACTAGGCAAGCATCAAGCAACTCTCTCTGAACTTGTGCACCCTGTGGCATTGCATTGGAAGGTCCTCTTTATCACAGTGAATTTTTTGTAAAAGCAGTTTCACTTGAACCTCATTTTTTTGTGATGACAGATTTAAGAGAACAATATGCAGTTGTGAAATTTTGTTTCATGCATGGGGGAAAATACTGCAGAAACAGATGTTAAACACAGCTTACAAGGACAGTACTATGGGAAAAAAGGCAAGTGGTTGTCTCATTTCAAAGAAAGATGAAATGTTGATTGATGACAAACTGTTTCTGGATGTCTGTCAATTTCTTGAGTGGATGAAAGTATTAACTCCTACTGCATTTGCACTTCATTCCACCAGGTGAGACTGTTAATAAAGCTTTCTATTTAGAGATCATGAAATTACATGATCAAAATATTACATAACAGTATGTGCAAAGAATAACAAGCCAGATTTGTGGTAGAAGGATGACTGGTTTTGACATTATGAGAATGCACCTGCTCATGCAGCCCTCTCAGGGTGCCAGTTTAGGGCACAAAAATGAAACAGCATTCCTCTCTTGTCCCCTGCACCTTACTCACCTGCCTCATTCCATGCAACTTCTTTTTGTTTCTGTGCAGGAAGAGTGGGATGAAAAGACAGGATTTAATGATATAAGGGAAGTGAAGAAAACACTTGGGAGATGCTGTCAGCCATCCAAAGAGGAGAGTCTGACAATTGTTTCCAAGAATGGAATCACATATTTGACAAATGTCTTAAGTGTAATGGAGAATAGTTGAAGGTCATAATGTGAATGCTCAAATAGTTTGATTTAGATTTTAGTGATCAAATAACTTTTCTTGATTATTAAATATTGAAAACACTTGGACTGAAAGAAAAAAAAAGCTGTCTGGGAAGGTATCTAGCCAGAGTGCTTTTTTAGAAGAAAAGGTGGTTAGACTTATTAATTACGTACTTTGGACAAGCTATTTGGAGAGTTCACTCCCTACAAAATGGCATTGTGTTAGTCTGGATGGACTGGAGAAACACATTCCTAGAGCCACTCATATGTGTATAAGATAAAGCTTTATATACAATAGTACTTTTTTTAGTTTTTTTTTTTTTTTTAGTTTTTTTAGGCATCACTGCCCTCTGGTGGTGGGAGTAGGAGGCCGAGCGTTTGCTCATGTGAGCTGGAATTGAACCTCCATCCCAGTGGGCCGCAATGCCACACACAACCACTACGCCACCGGGGCTCAGCCCCACAATAGCAATTTTTGAGAAAAGATCCCAGCCCAGTCTGCATCAAGTCCATATATTAGTCTAAATGTCTGATACCCATCTATAAAGTCCTCTTCAGACTCAGGAAAGAAACGCAATAATTCCAAATGCAGGAATACCATAGGCCAGTGGGTGAAATCTTGTGTATCTAGTGGTGGTGTAAACATTTCAGCCCTAGCAGGGGTCTCCATGTGGCCCCTCCAGTGGCCAGGACTCTGCCTGCATCAGTGTAGCTACATGGGTCTTGTCAGTGGAGAATCTCTCAGAAAGTGAATATCCGTTCCCCCTGCAGCCAGCTATTTATTTTCTTCATGCATCCAAATGAGGTCTTCAGGCTGTGACCTGATTTGCAGGCAAATCTCCACCCCTTCACTTGTAAGTCTCAAATTGACAGGAGATTATGTAATTACCAAAGGCATCATTCTTCGTAAAATAGCGAGTCATTGGAAAGAGGAAGATCCTTAAGGTGACTGATGGATACAGTAGTTGCAACAAAAATTGCAAACATCATAATTATGAAAAGTTGGTAAGATTGGGCAGTGATTCCTGCTACTTTAATGTTGCTAGGAGTCAAAATCCACTTGTGGTATCTAACGATGACCTATCAGTTATCACGACAAATACACATGGTTAAATATTGAAATAATAAATGAGCATTTTCAGAACCGATAAAGCCACCTTTGTCAAGGGCTTTTGAAAAGTTAATAGAAAGTGATATTGAAAGATAATAGATTTAATATTCATCTTTTGAAATGTCCCTCCTGTTGTAAGAATAAACTTTCTTTTAAAACAAAACTACTGGCTGAGCCCGGTGGCGTAAGTGGTTGAGTGCAGGACTGCGACCCACGGGCTTGGCGGCTCAAATCCAGCAGCAGCTCTCCGGAGCAGCACTGGGTAACTCCCATGACCACCAGAGGGCAGTGATGCCCCAAAACAAAAAACAAAACAAAATAAAATTGTATGAATTAAAAATAAAGCTATAGAAATTCCAAGCCAAATGTACAGTCTGAGTCTATTCAAAGTCATTGCACTTCTATATAGAATTTCTTTCATATTAAATTGTACATGAAAAGATAGTTTTATTTTTCTCCTAATCAGTGATTTGTGGGTTTCAACTGCTAACTTGCAGTTTGCAATCTAGCACTTAAAAAGTTAGAGAGAAACATAATCTATAATCACATAATATATTATAAAATAAAGCAGTAAGTATATTAATTTTAGACCAACAAGTTATCAATAAGAAAAAGTATCAGGAATCCAGAAAAGCATAGCCTAATGCTAAGGGAGTTCATTCTCTAAGAAGGGATAATACATTCTTAATGTGTGTGTATCTAACAACAGACTGTCAAAATTTGTTAGCAAAAACTGATGGAATTTAAAGGTAAATAGATAATCCACCATCAAGAAAATAAAACAAAACAATCCCCTGTCAGTAATTGTCATTTCCAACAAGCAGAAAATCAATAAAGACATAGTTGACTTGAACAGCACTATCCATCAACTTAATCTCACTTCCTCTAACTGCAGTAGACAACATCTTCTTTTCAAATTCACATGAGACACTCAGCAAGATAGATTAGACTTTACATTACAAAGCATACTTCGCTAAAAAGCAAACCCATCCCTGTCTTTCAAATTCCAAGTTATATAGACCTTATAGTAGAATTGTCTCTTTCTTATGGTTCCCCAGGCTGTAAATCTTTCTGGAAATAACCTGCCACATATTTCTCTCACAGAACAGCTGGGGATTTGAAGAGCTGGGTTAGCAGGAGATCATCTAAGCAGGTAGTCATCAGAAAAATAATTAAAAATCATGTTATTAGACCACAGCTAAATTGAAAACTGAGATACAGATGAACTACAAACAAATCGATGAGAAACTCATTATATATAAATAATATAATATCATATAATATAATATAATATAATATAAAAAAGGAAGAAAGTAAATTTATTTTGATCTGTGTGAAAATTAAGATAAAAATGCAAGTTACCAAATCTTGTGGGGTTCAAAGAAGTACTCATGAAGGAATTTACAGATCGGAATTAATATATTCAAAAAACTGGGGAGGGGGTTCTAATATCATTTAAACTTACCCCAAAAAGTGTGGTATCAGGATTGGAAGAAGGCTCCGTAACAACTGGCAATGTGCAGAAGACACAACCGCGCTGGCTGAAGGTGAGGAGGACTTGAGACGCTTGCAGTTGAAGGTCAAGAATCGCAGCTTTCAGTTTGGATTGCAACTCAATGTAAAGAAGACTAAGACCCTCAGAATGGAGCCCATCGGTATCCTCACGAGAATAAGAGAAAAGATTGAAATCATCAACGATTTTTTTCTTGCTTGCATCCAAAACCCACGCTCATGGAAGAAACTATGTGGAGCTCAGAGTTGCATTGGATAAATCTGCTGCACAAGGTACAAGACCTCCTTAACGTTTTGAAAACAATGATGTTAATGTAAGGACTGAGATGTCCCTGACCCAAACCAGCGCATTTTCAACCATCTCCTGTGCACGTGACAATTGTACCCTGAATAAGAAGACCAGAGAAGTTTCTTGGTGGTATGGCATAGGGAGTTGGGGGGGAGAATGGGGAGTTAGTAACAACAAGAACATGAACGAAGAAAATGTTCTAAAATTGACAGTGGTAATGATCATAGCACTCATAACTGTTGAATTGCATGTTATATGGATTATGTGCCAATAAAATATTTGTTTAAAGTGAAAAAAAAAGACCAGAGAAGAATCAATGGTTTTAATTATAGTGCTGTGAAAGAGTAGTGGAAGTACCATAGTCCATCCAAAGAACACATGAATCTTTCTTGGAAATATAGTCGGAACAATCATTACAAGCAAGGATAGAGAGACTCTGCCCCACATACTTTGGATATTGCCAGGAGAGCTCAGTTCTGGAGCATATCATCCTTCCTAAAGTAGAATGGCAGCAAAATGTAGAAATGCCTTTGACAAATTGGGTTGACACAGTGGCTGCAGTATTGTGCTCAAGCATAAGAACACTTGTGAGATGGGTGCACAATCAGACGGTGTGTCATTTTGCTGCTTATAGAATGGGTAAGAGTGAATCAGTTGGATGACACTGAATGATCTATAGCTGTATGATCTCTTCATGAAACTTTATAGCCTTAACTTTAACATGTATACATTTGAACCAATTTGGCTTAATTTTTGCGTGTGGCACAAGGTAGCTATCTGATCTCACTGTTACACAACTGGATATTCAGTTCTGCCAGCATCATTTACATGACCAGATGACCACATGGCTGCCTGTTTTCCAAAATATAGTGACTTGTGTTGATGTGATGCTGGAAGCTGTCACTGGTATTTCCATGGCTGCAAAGATCATCCAAAGTGCGTAGCTTTCAGTGGAACTGCCAGGGTAAGAACAAGCTATAAAGAAGAGATCTGGCACCCACTTTTGAGAAAGTAGCCATTGAAAACTTTATGAATAGAATCTAGACATTGTCAGACGTTGAAGGTCTGATGAATGGAAGCAATGCTGTAAGAGAAAAGGTCAGGGGATGGGCCTCTTGGGACAGAAGGTACCTTTATATGTGACTTATAAGGACCTGCTTTCTAAAAGTAGAGTCAAATAAGGTGACATGAGTTGGGTAGAGCCTGTTGTTGAAAATGAGCAGAGATGCAGAGGAATGAGAAGCACACAAAATGAATCGAACATAGAGGACTAAAGCTTGCTCGGGCATGCAGCAAAGAACTGAGCTGCGTCCTTTCTTTTTATTCATACTCAAATTTGGGAATACGTGTCTGTTTGCATTTACTCAGAATATTTTAAGATTTGATAAGTAATGAGTCTTGGAACATTATATATAAAAAAAAAAACAGGTCCTATAAAAATATAATCTACAAAGCAGAAAAAGGAGACCAAAACACACACCAGAATAGACATTATTTATCAAAAGAGTGTTTGCAACTCCTTGATATCAAAACACCTATTTGCAGATTATTTTGACCTTGAATGTGTATACTTGAAGTTTTGATTTATATCCAAGTTCTAGTCATGCTCCAGCTACAAAGTCTGTGGGAATGGAGACTTCAGTAACTTCATTTGATGACTGGTTATAATGCAAGGTAAGAAAAAAAGAAGCTTAAAAATTCTATTAACAATCAGAATTCTGAATATATGCATATGACTAGGAAAATTAAATACTGTCAAAAATGAAATGGAACACATAATGATCAAAACCATAGGTGTTTATGAATTGAAATGAACTGGTATTTGCCATTTTTAAAGAGAAAATTATATGGTTTATTATGCCAGGAAAGATACAATTAAGAGGAATGAGTTTGCACTTATTATCTGAAACAACATTTCTGCATCTATTCTGAAGAAGAGTGCTATCTGTTGTAGACTATATCGGCCATCAACGAAAGTCAGTCAATACAATATTATTCAAATTTATGCAGCAACCACTAAAACTAGTGATTAGGAAACTGAAGAATTTTACCATTGACTTCACTCAAACATATTCAAACATGCAATCAAGTTGAATTGATAATTATTGGCAATTGAAATGCATAAGTTAAAAAGAAGAAGGAAAAAATAAAATAAATAAAAAGAAGGAAAAGTAGTTGGAAAATATTATTTTGGTGAAAGAAAAGAAGCTGGAGAACACATGATAGAATTTTTCAGGACCAAGAACTTGTTCATAGAAAATACCTTTTGGGCTGGGCCCCGGTGGCATAAATGGTTGAGTGCAGGACTGTGGCCTGTGAGCTTGGCGGTTCAAATCCTGCAGCAGCTCTCAGGAGCAGCACTGCATAGGGCCCACGACCACCAGAGGCAGTGATGGCCCCCCAAAACAAAACAAAAACAATACCTTTTTTAAAACAACAAAAATGACTATGCATGCATACACCTTCAAGTGGTATACCCAGAAATTAACTGATTATATCTGTGGGAAGAGACAATGGAGAATCTCAATATCAGTAGATAAGGGCCAGGAATAGACTGTAGAATACAGTATAAATTGTTCTTCTGTAAATTCATAATAAAGCTGAAAGAAATTAAAACAAGTTCACAAGAGCCTAAATTCAACTTTGAGAGTCCATCACACTTAACATTTGGGACTGTTTCAAGAAAAGTTTTGATTCATTGAACACTAATGATAGAAAATTTGACAATTTCTGAGAAGATATTAACAACATATGAAGAAATTAACAAATTATGAAGAAAGTAAAAAGTCATTAAAAAGACAAGAAAGAAAAAAGCAACAAAGTAGATGTCAGGAAAGATTAGGAAACATTTTCTTAGTTATAGAAGGCAAATGGTAGAAATGACCATTTCAAAGAATTGAGAGGAAAATTTCAAGAAGAAATTTTGAAAGAATTTCTCAAGAAGAAAAGAAAAAAAAATATTACAATGAAATATGTGAAGACTTCATGTTAGAAAATCAAAAGGTGGTAACATGCTCAGAAAATCTTAAATTGACTTACTATAGAAACGTATGAAGGCTCGAGTTGCACCCTTAAAGATTCTAAGGGAAAATGTTGGCTGATGGATGATGCATCAATATAAGGTGAAAAGATTGCACACAGCTCCAGTGCCAAAAAAAAAAAGCAGTCAACATTCATTCATTTCAAGAAGTAGCATATGGGTAAGAACGGATGCTCCTGAAGAAATAAGTTCAAGCTATGGTGATAGCATTAGCCAAAAATATTTCAACAGACTGTTGAAACACTGGAAATACTAGTTTATTCTAGGATACTTAAAGACAGCTATTTTTCAATTGATTGGAAGAAACCCATCTTTGTACTCATGGCAAAGAAAGGTGACTGAATAAATGCTCAAATTATAGAATGATGTCATTGGCATCACATGCAAGCAAACTGGTGCTGAAAATGATCCAACAACATGGGCAGCAATACATTGACAGGGAGTGGCCAATGGTTCAGGCTGGATTCAGAAGATACCATTGTCTTCAGATAAATCTTGGCTCAAAGCAGGGTATACATAAATGTTGTTTTTGTGTGTGTGTCTTTTTTCCAAGTCATTTGACTTGGACCATAGCAAACTCTGAATAGCCTTGAGAAGAATGGGAATTTCAGCACACTTTATTGTGCTCTTGAGGAATGTACACATGGATCAAGAGACAGCTATGTGAACAGAACAGCAGATTATTGAATGGTTTCACACAAGAAATGTGTGTTTCAGGCCTGTATCCTCTCACCCTATTTATTAGAACTTAATGCTGAGCAAATCAATTACAGGAACTGGATTATGTAAATAAGATCTCAGCATCAGAATTGGAGGAAGTTTCAATAAGAACCTAAGATATGTAGTTGGCACAAACTTGTTAGTCAACCAGAGGAGAAATGAAAACATTTGTTAATGAGACTGAAGGGACTCAGTGTTCAGTGTGGATTACAGCTCAATGCAGAGAAAACCACAATTCTCACAACTGGTCCAAGTGGTAGAATTATAAATGATTGAGATTGTCAAGGATTTTGCAATCAAGAGATAAAATGAGAGGCTGAATTGCGTAAATCTGGTGCACAATGCCTCATTAGACAACTGAAGGAAAGGATGTACTTTTAGGACTAAGGTGCACGTGGCTGTCTTAGAAGAAGTACAGAGTGCTCCTTGGATGGAAGGATGTTGAGACTTAGTTTTGCATATTTTGGACATGTTTTCCTTAGAGATCGATTCCTGGAAAAGTACTTCAGTAATGGTAATGTAAAGGAGAAGAAAAGGATGGCTAGATACAATGACTGTAACAATGGATTCAAGCCTAGAATGGTGCAGAATGGGGCATTTATTTGGTGCTTCATAAGTTCTCTGTAGCTTGTAATCAACCACATGTCAGGTTAAAAAAAAACATTGATGAAAGATAATTCTCCTATGCCATTCAGGGGATTTCCCCCTATATTCAAAGAGCAGGTCACCATAGGTCAATAGGTTTACTTCTGATATATCAATTCTATTTGATTGTTTATGTGTCTTTCTTTGAACTAGTACCAGGTGGTTTTGACCATAGTGACTTTATAATATACTCTGAATTCAGATTTGTGAAGACTCTTGCTTTTCTTCTTCTTTTTCCCTATTCCACAGACTAATTAAGACCATTTGCTTTTACATATAAAGTTGGTGATAATCTTCCCATTTCATTAATGCCTATTGCTGCAATTAGGACCAGGATTTTATCATATCTCTGAGGTTTTTGTTAGAATGTTCAGTGTTGTCTTTTTCAATCCATTAACATGAAGCTATATTCTATTTATATAGGTGTCAATTTCAAGACTTCACGATGGGGGTGTTGGGAAGCCCAGGCTGCTAACCACAAGGTATGTTTCCAACCTGTCATCCACCTTCTCTGTGGTGGGAGAAAGATCAGGCTATCTGCTCCCGTAAAGATTTATGGCCTCAAAAACCCTATATAGGGTTGCTGATAGGTGGGACCAACTTGATAACAGTAGATCTTGTTTTATGTTGATTTCCTGAATTGGAGTTTTACAGTTTTATTGTATAGGTCTTGTGCATCCTATTTAGGTTTTTCTAAAAAAAAGTATGTCTTTTGAAGACTATTGTAAATGGACAGAACCACAAGAACAAGATAGGTAAAAGAAATGTGATAAGCTGAAAGAGATCCTCAAATGGATACAAACAAACAAACAAATTAAGGAAAAATTTAGGAAATTTAAACAAATTCTAGACTTTAGGTAATGATGATGCATTTATTCATGTTCAGTATTTATAACAAATGCAGAGCATTCATATAATATATTAAAGTAAGGGAACCTGTACAGGGTTTACATGGGGACAAGTCTATCTGCTAAATATTGTTGTAAATATAGACTTTTCCCAAAGCAAAATATGTTAATAAAAATATATTGCCTAATAACAGATGCTGTGGCAGTCATTAAATCTCATGACTACCCCAAGTGTATCAGAGTAAATTCATTCTGCAAGGCATAATGGAGGACTAGTCAGAGAAGCACCTTTAAGTGAACTTGTGCCTCCAGCTTTTCAGTTAGAAGCCAAGTACATTAATGAGTTGAATCTGTGTAGGATGCCAAAACAAATTAATTGAGTTTAGGTTTTTTTTTTGTGTGTGTGTGTGTGTGTGTGTATGTTTGCTTTAAAACAGGACCTTAAAACTTAAGAGGTAATGAGCTTATGTGAACGGAGGAAGAAACGCTCATAAAAGGATAATCAGGATGGCTGCACAACACAGGAATGTAATTATGGTCCCTGAATTATACATATAAAAGCTGTTGCGTTGGCTCAGCATCGTTCTGTATATACTCAATGATAACAAACTTTTTGATATTATTACAATGAAAGAAGAAGTGAAAGATTGAAATTGACTTGAGAGAAAACCCAGCTCAGACTAGTTAAGGAATTAGTCTCATGTAAAACATTATTGACTGACTTGTAATTCAGGGAGGCCCATTGGCATAGTGGGCTACTGAAAGGACGGCCAGCAGTTCAAGACCACCAGCCCCTCTGCTCCATAACAGAAAGATGAGGCTGACAGGTGCAGTGTCAGAAACTGCCTCTTCTCTGACCCTTAGTGTCACTGTGAGCCAGAATTCACAGGATGGCAGTGCGTTTGAGATTTGAAATTCATGAGGGCTCAAGTTCTTTTCTTCATTAAACAAAATATGGGAAGCCCCAGGTGACTGCTCAATGCAACTCATTACCATGCAGACACGCACCTTCTGAGTAATTGAAATCACTCACCTTGCTACCATGGACCTTCTGCAACCCACTGCATCCTTTGCTGACAGCATTAAGACACGAAGGAAAATGACTCTATGTAAGCACTCCTTGTGAGGTCTTACCACCTTTGGAGCAGTCTAAGAAAAGGGCTCTGAGCAGTCTCCCCAGGCCTGAGTGGGGAAGAACTGCTTCACCGTTATGGCGATCGATTCCACTAGCTCAGCACTAGACAGTGTCCTTCAAGCATAGCACTTACTGCATTTGCCAATTAAATCATCTTCAAACATGGAATTTTAATATGAAATATGTAGTTGTTTTATTATTTTATCTTACTTGGGGGATTATTTTTAAGGAACAAATAAGAAAACTGAGAGCTTACATGCTTGCTTTGAACTTGATTCCTGATAAGATTTAAACAATTCCAAACAATTCCAAACAAATATGTCATGTCCCTTCAAGGGAAACACATCCTCTTGCGGAATTACTTATGAATAAACACAGAAAAATGAATAGTGAATGCATGAGTAAAATCATGTTTTCCTAGGGCATGATACTTTTGCACTTAATTTCTCACCTACATCTGATGGGTAAATATTAGGTATCAACAGTTTCACACAGACAAGTAGTTTCCTATAGCATTTTGCTTCTGTAAAGATCACAGCCTTTGAGATCATATGAGGCAAATCTATTTTGTCCTATATGTCACTAAATGTTGGAATTAATTCGTTGACTTTTTTCTTCTTTTGGTAAGTAATTGGAGAGTGATGAGGGAAATCTGTCTACCATCCTCACAGCTCATGCTAGCATCACTGTATAGTTCCACAAAATGGTTAACTGTTTGATTTCCCAGAATAGAAGTATATTTCCTTCTCAACTCTTCCAATACCTAAAGTGAACTACAGAAACACTTTAGTACTGATTACTGTGAGACTTGGTTTAATGATGTCAGTTGTGAAGAGGGGTTTTAGCAAGGTTAAGGGGAAGAGCATGTACAATGCTCAAATATTTTTTGAATCTGATCTACTTTTTGTGCCTAGTGCCAGAGTAACTGAGAATAACTCATGAATTTGTTTTCTGACTCCTTCATGAAGTAAATTCTTCAGCGTCAGTTACTTTGGAGAATTCTGCAAACTGTTATTTAGTGACCAGATTTTAAGCAGTGCATCATTGACCAGGGGGAGGATGGGTTCTTGATTAAAAATATGATCTATATGGAGCAGCAAAAATGTTCATAGAATGCAAAAATAGTATTGTAATATATTTATTTTAATTTTAAAACACTGTGGGATGTTGCTAAATTGTTAAAACGCTGACATCTGGTGACCTATTACCAAACTAAAATCTCTCTGAATTGAGGTGCCAGAGTTTGGTTAGTTATATTTATCTGGCTTCAGATAAATAACCACACTGTCTTTAAATCCATTCCAACTCAGGACAGCCTCATATTCCAGGATAGAACCACTTCAGTTGTTGCTTAGTTGCTTTCTTTTGTTTTTCTTTTCCACTTGGTTGTCCTATTTGGGGAAATGATGCAATGTCTTTCTTCTGTAATGCTGCCAAGGAACTTTGGCTCACCGATAGTGTAGGTAGGTACTTCAGAGCAAACGATGTGCGCCTCCCAGGGACCTCCATAATATCGATCAGAGGAGCTTTTCTCTAAGTAGTACTATCAGCATTGCAGTAGAGATAACATTCCCTTCATACCTACTTTGACAAGCATTGAAATAATCTAGCCTTCCACAGAAGGCAAACATAAAGATTAATGGTGGACATTATGAAAGGTAATATCTGAACCTTTATTTGGATAATATATATCTACTTTATGTCTTATGACTCATAATGCATCCAGAAGAGAGAACTGAACCTGCATCATGTAAAAAAAGTTGGATAAAGGAATAAAATTTAGCAAATTGTATTTGTAAAAGCTCTCAACTTTTAATATACTATTGCCTAATAGGGACCCGATTGTGACACTGACCTTCCATCAGGTTTGTGAGCTCAGAAATCCTTGTTAAATCATATTACATCTTCAGTACCCAGGGAAGTTCCTGGTCCTTCCAATGGACTCAAAGAACATTAGAAGAAAATATATATGAAGATGATTTCTTGAACTTCATTCTGACTTACTGCCAAACTATTATTTATAATTTCCTAGATATAATATTTTGTGGTGGGGAGCTAAAATTGTTTTTTATTCACTGCATAGTTACATTATGTAATTCTTTATACACCTCTAAACACTGGAAAACACATTTAAAATAAGACATCACAGAAAACATTAAAGTCAGTGAAGAAGACATTGAATAATTGACCCAACTTCTTTAGTCTAAAATTGATCAAACACATACACTGTATGCACTTACAACCTCTGCTGAGTCTAATTGGAAAGGTGAAAACAGGAGAAATCTGCATGGGAAAATATGCCCTTGTTGATACAAATAATGCTGCAGACCACGAGATAGAATTTTGCAAGAATCATTCATTGAAAACAGTCATCTTTTTTTCAATAATACAGTGACTAAACATGAACAATTCATCAGATGGAATAATCAGAATCAAATAAACCTCTTCTCTGGAAAAAGAGAAGGACAAGCTCAATAGCCATGTCAGTTGGGGAAATAGATCATCAGTTGCATAAAGGCAACTTAAGCTTGAAGATGAAGAAAGTTAAAATAAGTCCTTGAGAGCTAAAATATGATAGAGTGTATCCAGCTTCCAATCTAGAGACCATTTCAAAAAAAAAAGATTTGATATATGGAGCACTAATGACAAAAGACCAGGAAAATTTGGAATGACATCAAGAACATCATAAATGAAGAAAGTCATTTAAAAGATTAAAAAGGAAAAAGACCAAGATGGATATCAAAAGTGACTCTGTTTCCTCTCTTGAATATAGTTATAAAAATGAAAGAAATGGTAAAATGAAAAAGCAGAATAAAGAAATCAAAGGATGAAGAGGAGAAAGGGGATAAAAATAGGAGAAATTGAATAAAATTTTCAATGGACAGTTTGAGGAGACAATATTGGAAAGTAAAGAAGTCTGGCATTAAAAAATCAAAAGGAATAGACTTTCATCAAAGTAAGATCAGAAGAAAAGTGAAAACTAAATTTGAAATACTTAAGTATTTTTCTAGGTAAAATATTGAATGATGCAGAAGAATTATCAAGCAAATGGAAGGACTACTCAGAATTGCTGTACTACAGAGAATTGGTGGACATCCGGATATTGCAAGATGTAGTATCTGAGGAAGGACCAATAACACTAAAGGAAGAAGTCAAAATTACACTGAAAGTTTTGATGACAAACAAGGCTCCAGAAACTGCTGGGTACCGATAGAAACATTTCAACAAAGCGATGCAGTGATGGACACAAGACGTTTAGAAGACTGCTATCTGGTCAGCCTCTAGAAGAGATTCACATGTGCATCCAATCTAAAGAAAAGTATACAAATGGGAAAATCATTTAACAATTTCATAACATCATGAAAATTGGGTGTGCATTGACAAGGTGTAATCATATTCACAGTTTAATTCAGAAGTCAAAGGAGGGATGCCAGTGCTGACATTAGATGGATTTTAGCTGATAGTGAAGACCATGAGAAAGATTTCTTGTACTTTATTGGCCAAGTGATGGCATTTGACTATGTGCTTCTTACTATGCTGTCGATAACATTGCAGAGCATGAAAATCCCAGCACACTTCATTGTATTTCTGTGGATGTGTGCATACACCCAGATGGAGTTATTTGAAAACAGCATGGGCATACGGAACGTTGTCAAATAAGAAAAGGTGTAGGTGCTGTTTTTTTTATTCTTTCACTCTATGTACTCAATTGATATACTGAGAAAATAATCTGAAAATGTGGACTCCGTGAAGAAGACAGACTGAACATTCACTAACAGCATTTGAAATATAAGATGATGCAATCCTGCTTACTCAAAGCAATGAGGGACTTCATAATGAGACTTCATAATACAATCAAAGAGTAGAGCCTTCATTTTTATTATAAGTCAATGTAAAGGAAGCACAAATCCTCACAACTTGACTTTGAGGCAACATGAACATAGCCAGAAAAAATAATGAAATTGTCATGGGTTTTATTTTACTTGGATCAAGAATCATTGCTCATTGAAGTAGCAGTTAAAAAAAATTAAAAGACGTATTTCATAAGGTAAAACTCCTTTCAGAAACCTTTTTAAAGGATTGAGGAGCAAAGATGTTACTTTGAAGAGTATATATATATATATATATATATATATATATATATATGAACTTTATATCCAAGAAAGTGATTGAGCTCAGTCCAGTTCATGTCCATGGGTCAGAGACTAGCTAGAAGTGCTGAAACTTACGCAGCTGCCAAATGATGAAAGAGGAAATCAAGATGGAAATCAAGACAGGAAGGAAGATGGGAGCTAATCAGCCAGAAAGTGCAGAATTGTGTGGATTCTAGATCAGCAGGACCAAGAGAGACTCCTTTGTTCCCACAGTTGACAGGCTGCATGGGCTGCCAATACTAGATTCAGTGCAAACTCCAGGTAAACAGGAAGGTGTAAAAGAGCAAGAGTTATCATAAAATCTCCACACTCTTCATAATAAAAGACCACATATGGAAGGAGATGTCATTAGACTATGACCTGATTGGTAGGTTGGGTTGCACTCCTGTCTTCACACAGGTGCAAGTTAACATAAAATCTCAATGTTATGGTGCCTTATCAACTAGGCACCTGCACACAATTCTTTATACATAATCGCCCAACAAGCAACAATAACAATGTGTCTTTGCCTAACGCTGCTAGCACATGCACAACTGAAAACACTGTAGCCCCATGTACATCTTACATTTTTAAGTGAAAAAAAAATAGAAATAGTCGATGCTTAGCAATTGCAGTTTTAGTTTGTTTTTGTGGTGTTTTTTTTTAACGAATCATCTATGCTTCCAGAATCCCATCTATCTATGCTACCTATCTATACTATCAAAACCTATCTATATTTTTTCTCAACTCTTTCTTCCCTAGGAATATTAGGAAAAGAAAATAACATTAGTAGGATCCTCCTTTGTTTCACTTGAGACTTAAAACAGCCTTGGGAGTTGATAAGCCCACTTCTTTAGGTCTTTATCACAGCCAATTTTGCATATCCAATTTCAAAGCTGCCTATTCCTATTAACAGAGCATGTTGTGGAGACATACATGTTTTAGAGCAGGCCATTCATCTGGATTTCGAACAATGTGCACCAGCTCACAGGCTTAGAAATCTTTCTCAATCCAGTTGGGTTTTGATCAACTCAATCCTAGTCACGCCAAGGTAGGTCAAAGGGTACACCTATCAAGCTTGGATTTTCACATAAATCTCTCTCCCCTTCACGTAGTCTCATCAAGCCTAGGCCATGGCCTAGGCTGAGATTCCACACACCTCTTTAAACTTGAGACCAGCCAGCTCTTCTTATCTCGCCTCTAGTCGTTCTGGACGAGTGCCATGCTTTGCAGAGGGCAGACTCCTGCTGTCTCTTCACTGCTGTGCTTCCCCTACTTCTATAGAGCAAGTAAAATCAGGTGTATACCTAGCAAGTATTCCTTAATGAAGTTCAAGGGTACAAAAGAAACCTCAATCTCAAATATAATTTAAGGAAAATATTTATTATGTCTGAAAAATAAAGACAACAAAAGACAAAGACACATTGACCAGATGAGGTATAGCAATAGCGTGAGGCCATAATGGTGTTTGAGGATGTGTGGTCAGGATGCGAGTGAAGTAAGGTATGGAACAAAGGAAACTGTCACAAATTTATGATTGGTAGCATATGACTATGTCTCAGTTACAGGGGGGGACTGCAGAAGTGGGAACAAGACCATGATAGGGAAACAGATATTACTTTCATAGAAGAGCTCACAAATTAATCTGGAGCCTTCTTATCAAGGAAGTCTGGACAAAATTGATAGGACATATCTCATGACTACATTAGCGCCCACTATAGTCTGTCAAGAAAACAACTAGGGATGTCATTAAGACAATGTCCCTCCCTGGGCTGACTGGATTGCAATGGAGTAATGAACTTTCAAATGCACTCTACCTAAGGACAAGATTATCTATTTCCTTGCTTAATGATCAAAAGAACTTCAGTGGAGGTTCAATCTATGGGAGGACATTGCAAATAGCTTTTAGGCTGCCACAGTCACCTTTAGCCTTCTGAAAGCAATGTGTTAGCCTGGGTTGACTAGAGAAACAAATTCATAGACATGCACACATATATAAGAAAGAGCTTTATATAAAAGATAAATTGCATATTCAGAAACATTTCAGCCCAGTCCAGATCAATTCCATAAGTCCAATAGTAGCCCATATGTCCAATACCAACCTATAAAGTCTTCTTCAGACTCATACAACACATGCAATGATGGCAAATTCAGGAAGATTGCAGGCCAGTGGGTGGAATGTTTTGTGGAATCAGTGGCAGTGGAGGCATCTCAGCATAAGCAGGAATCTCCATCTGACTCCTCCAGCTCCAGAGCTCTAGCATAGTTCCCTATGTCTTGTCAACAGGAATACCTCCCAGGAAGTGAGCATTTGCCATACCCGCAGAGAGCTATTTATCTCATTAGTGTCTCTACATGAAGTCATTGAGCTGTGCCCTGACAGACAGGCTGCACTCTGCTCCTTTGTTCTTAATAGTCTCAAACTGACAACAGATTATGTAACTACCACAACCAGGGTGTTCAGAATTTAAGTTCTAATATAATTCTCACAGAATGCTCAATGTAGACCCAAAAGATAAAAAGAATGCACAAACTCTAGAATGATATCATTGATATTGCGCACAAGTAAACATTTTTTAAGATTATTCAACAATGGTGATAGCAACACCCTGAGAGGAAAATTCCAGATATTCAGATTGGATTCACAAGAAAACATGGAACAAGAAATGTCATTACTGATATCAGATGGACCTTGGGCCAAAGCAGTGAATACTAGAAAGAAATGTACTTGTGCTCCATTGAACATGCAAAGACCTTTGGCTATGTGGACCATAATAACCTTAAGCAGAATAAGAATTCTGAAATACCTCATTGTTATAATTCACAACCTGTACATGGATCAAGAGGCAGTTGTATGAACAGAACATGGGAATACTGCATGGCTTAAAATCAGGGAATCTGTGTGTCAGAGTTGTCTCCTTACTTCATGCATGCCTAGTATATACACTGAGCAAATCATCAGAGAAGTCAAATTATATAGAGAATACTGTGACATTAGGATTGACGGAAGGCTTGTTAATAAACTGTGGTATGCAGATGACACAACCCGGCTTGCTGAACGTGAGGAAGACTTGAAGCATATGCTGATGCAGATTAAGGATTATAGCCTTTAGTATGGATTAAAACTCAATGTAGAAAAGACCAAAATACTCAAAACTGGACCAATACATAACACCATGATACATGAAGTAAAGATGAAATTGTCAAGGATTTTGTCTTACATTTACAATCCATGACTATGAAAGCATCAGTCAAGAGACCAAAGGGCATATTTTATTAGGTAAATCTGCTGTACAAAACCTACTGGATTATTGAAGAACAAGGAAACCCCACCCTTTTTTTCCTTTTAACGGTTTACGTTGCTTTCAATATTCTTCTCCAGTGCCACAATTCAAGCACATCTATTCATTTATGGTCTTCCTTCTTCAATGCCCAAGTTTCTCATATACATGATGCAATGGAGAACAGACACACACACACACACAAAGGGAAAACAAAGGATCTGTATTGGAAATACTAAGACCAGAGTGGTCCTTCAAGCAAGAATGGCAAGATTCCATTTGACGTATTCGGGACATATTGTCAGGAGAGACCAGTCCCTAGAGAAGAACATCATGTTTGGTAAAGTGGTGGGGCAGTGAAAAAACATGAAGAACCCCAACGAGATGGATTGACCCAGTGAAAGCCTCAATGGGCTCAGGTGAAGATGATGCAGAACCTGTACAGTGTTTCATTTTGTTGTGCACAGGTACTCTGGGTCGAGCAGGCTGATGGGCATCTGACAACCACAGTACTTCCCACAAGCTCTGGTGAACTATCAGTCCCAGGGGTTGGGGGTGCTTCTCTTATGGCACTAACTTTTCCAGCCTATGCTTGTCCATGGACAACCGCTTGCATTCATTTCAGTTAAAAGAAAAAAAACATTCACTTCTTTTGCTTTGCGTTCAGATTGTCAGTAACTAGGTGGGTCTGCTTGTCTTTTCAAAGGCAACTATCTTGATGCTTAAGCTTTCCCTTCAAGATCTTTATTCTATAATGGCTTAAAATGAAAATCTGTTTTTATGGGCAGTCTCATCTTAGCAAATGTAACACTAAAGGATAAAAGCAGAGGGCTTACAAATTCTCTTTAATCATTAACTTCAATGTTCATTTGTATCACACATTATGTCTATAGTAGTAAATGGAAGAAATTGGCATGCTCCCAGTACAGCCAAATCTTACAACACAATTATCCCATTCATATGCAGATAGCCCTGGGCTGCTGATTGGGTGATCTAGAAGGCAGACCCATTAGCAATTTTGTTTAAAGTCATGGCTTTTACATCTTTTCTACTCTGAGCTGCAATTAAACACCTCTTTCTTTCCTTTCAGCAACTTAGGTAAGAATAACTTAAGAAAATATTCAAGACTTAAACGTTTCACTTCTCTTGTCATTTCCCTCTTTATGGAAATTTAGTGCTTCCATGAATTTAGAGATATTGTAAACATGTGAAGAACATTACTGACCTCTGAGTACTTGAAGAAGGAGAAGTAACTCAGCCTGATTTCCATTTTGTTTCTCTAGACCCTTGACACTTGGTGTCAGATGTTTGGTTGAATTTTCTAAAGAATAATATCAAGAAAAAATATTTATCAAGAAAGTGACCTAGCCCAGTCCAACACAAATCCATGGGTCAGATGCTAGCTAAAGGTCTTCTGACATAATATCAAGAAAAAATATTTATCAAGAAAGTGGCCTAGCCCAGTCCAGCAGAAATCCATGGGTCAGATGCTAGCTAGAGGTCCTCTGACTCAGGCAACTGCTGGCAGATGAAGCAGGAAGTAAGAAGGAAGCTGGGAGATCCCAGCTGAATGTAGACTCAGGAAGATGTGAGGTCTGTAGGGACTTGTCAGGGTACCACAGCTCCTCAGGTTGGGTGGCTTCTTGGATCACCAAACCCAGAGCCTGAGTCACAATCCAGGAAAGCAAGAAAGTGAAGAGGGGTAATATAGAGAACAGTTCTCCACAATGTCTCTTATAAAAAAGGACTCCAGGGCGAAGTCATTAGGTTGTGACCAAGATTCATAGATTCTACTTATCCCTACTTTTACATCGGTGCAAACTGACTTAAAATATAGCATAAGGACTAAAGTCTGCCTGCCACAAGCAGTGGTATTGTCAATGGCCTAACTCCAAGTGAAAGGTGGACAATGAATAAGACAAATTAGCGATAAATTAATGCATATGAGGCTGAGCCCCGGTGGCGTAATGGTTGTGCAAGGGACTGCGGCCCACTGGGACGGAGGTTCAATTCCAGCAGTGGGGCTGGGCCTCCTACTCCCACCACCGGAGAGCAGAGATGCCCCCCCAAAAAATTAATGCATATGAATTATGGTGTCAACAAAGAATATTTAAAATGCCATGGTATTTATTTAATATGTCTGTTGCTAGTTTGACATCATATATTGTATGTAATCAATCATTTTCCAATCAATATTAATTTAGAATGGGTACAAATTTGAATCACGTCCAGTCAGGTGGGAAGTATCTGTCTTACGCATTTCTTGATGTAGACAAGTGAGGGCTTCCAGGGCTCATTAGCTTGTTGAAATATTTCAATTGCTATTCTGTCAATTCCTGATGTCTTCTTTTGGGCCAATGCTTTTGGAGCATCTTAAAAACTTCTTTCTTCAGTCCCATTAGTTCTTGATTATGTGCTACTTCTTGAAATATTCCATGTTGACTAGTTATTTTTGGTGAAATGACTTTGTGTGCTTTTTCCATCTTTTTAATACTTCCTGTATTGTTCCATATGTTGAATCTGTCAATATTCTAGGATCTATAAAATCCTTGAATATTCTGTAAAAATCCACTAATAACTGACACCTGCAAAGAATGAATTATGAATCTATGAACATTGGAAGTCATAGTGAGTTAGCAACTGGACAAGTAAACACTTGGTCAAAAGTTCAAACATACTCTGCTGGATAGAGAAGGGGCTTTGTGTTTTCTAGCTTTGGGAAATTATGGGGCCAGTTTTCTTCTGTCTTATGGGGTAGCTATGTGCTGCGATCAACTAGATCACAGTGAGACTATCTCAAAACAGGTTTACACAAGACACTCCAAGCACGAACTCAACCTCGCTAGCATAACAAAGAATCCAGTCCTACAAAAGTTATAACCCACAGCCTCAAAGGTAAAGTTTGCAGCATGTGAGTGGGCGACAGTCCCCCACAATGATAAGGAGGACATAAAGACCACATCCTAGATGTAATTGAGCTGAAATAGACGAAAATATGATCATTTTGAAATGGAAAATCGCGTGGTTTCCTCTGCTGAGAATGACAGATTCAAGAATAGCAGTGCATGGATCATAAAAAGGCCATTGTAAGATCTATCTCAAGTACAGTGCTGTCTCTAAAAGGATATTTATCCATATGCAAGGAAATCTAGGCAATACAACTATTATTCAAATCTATGTACCAACCACAAAAGCTATTCATGTAAAATTGAAGAATTGCCAAGATCTTGCATCTGAAATTGATCAAACATGCAATCACGATGCGTTCATGATAATTAGCAATTGGGAACACAGGTTGGAATATGAAGGTTGGAAACACAGCGAAAAGAATAGTGGTTGGAAAATAATGCACTTGGTGAGAGAAATGAAGCTGGAGCATGCATGACAGAATGTTGAAAAACCAATGCCTTCTTCATTGCAAATATTTTTTTTTTCAACAACAAAAAAGGAAACTATACACATGAACTTCTTTGGAAAGAATGCAAACATAAAATTGACTACATTTGTGGGAAGATTGCAAAGAATGAATCATTCTTAAAAATGTGTCCCGGGCTGAGCCCCGGTGGCGTAGTGGTTGTGTGTGGGACTGCGGCCCACTGGCTTGGAGTTCAAATCCAGCAGCAAGGCTGGACCTCCTACTCCCACCACCAGAGGGCAGTGATGCCAAAAAACAAAAACAAAAATGTGTCCCATTGTGTCTTTTCTGACTGAATGTCCCTTAAGGCTGTAAAACTTCCACAGAGTGGAGAGTCTTACTTAGTGGGGTCACTGGCAGACAAAACAGCTGATCTTGTAAATACTGTACCAAGACTCCTCAAATAAGCCAATGCTCTTCCAAAATTCTATTATGCAATTTCCAGTTTCATTTCTTTCACCAAAGCCATATTCATTTGATTGCTGAGCCATCTTTCTATTTACAATGTTAACATGTCAACCACTAGACTTTTTAATGCATCTTCACCCATGCTTGACTAAATTTAAGCTGCAGATGTATATATAAATATTTAATTTCTTCATCTCTGACTTGTTGTCAGTGAATAAATTGAGTCATTTTAACTAGTTTTCCTGTAAATGTACAAATATCATCCTGTCACAAACAGCATTATTCCGCAAATAGATCTTGAAATCTTCTTTGTGATAATGAATGTGATGTCATTCCTCGTGACTGTACAATTCCTGCCTTATAAACCATTATATAGTATAATCAAAATTGTTCATTTCAACTCACAAAAGCCTAGAATACCAGTCTCTATACATTCCATTTTATTTTTGATTGAGTCACATTTTCCTAGATTCATAGTTTCTGCATTCCATGTACTGATTACTAATGGATATTTGCAGCTGTTTCTTTTTATTTTTCCCTATGTCCCATCAAAATTTTAAGCTTCTGAAAGGTTTGCTCCATTCAGTAAGGTCAATTTTAATTTTTTGAGGCAACACTAATCTGGCAGTATTTTGAGAGCTGTTTTAATCTGGAAGTCCCACTGAAACCTCTTCACCATTTTGACCTTGCTGGTATTTGAAATACAACTGACATAGTGTGGCAGTTATATAATTGTTTGTCAATTCAAGAAGATTAAGAGTGAAGGGGTGCAATCTTGCCTGTCAGTCATGTCATAGTGAATGAGACCTCTGTGTGGGCACAGCCAATTTCTGAGGATTCTAGGAGCTCCTGTAACTTCTCCTTGGATGTGGGAGTCTCTCTCTCTCTCTCTCTCTCTCTCTCTCTCTCTCTCTCTCTCCTTATTCCCTGGTGGAAACCCCTGCCAGATCTGAGATGCTTACAATACCACTGGATCCACAGGAATTTCTACCTACTAGCTTGCAATCTTCATGAATTTGGCTTCATTGCAGGTGATTCGTGAGTCTGAAGAGAACTATACAGATTGGTATAGGACATGTGGGCTAAAATCGGACTTATGGACTTGATCTAGATGGGGTTGGGAAGTTTTCTTAATATACAGTTACTGCTTATATAGAACTCTTTCTTATAAGTATGAGTCTCCCTGGATTTGTTTCTCTTTTCTACCTGGGCTAACACACAATATTTTCCAGCATCACAGGTAAAATGAAGGCTCTGCAGTAAGACAAAATGGACAAATTAGTGGTGTTATATCCCCTTATGGAATATTCAATACTATAATATGCAGACCTTTAATTTATAGTTTCTTTATTATTTTTAGTTTTAGAATTACTTTAATAGTCTCTTTTAAAACTATTTTATAGACATACGTCAGATATGTTAAGCAATATTCACTTCTACTGTATTTTATTAGTTCCTATGTTAGGTTTGAGAGTGTTATTTTATATAGTCTAGTTTTTGAGCAACCATATCTTTTTCAAATATGCTATTTAACAGTGGTTCTAACCTGGGTTGCAACCCTTTGGAGGTTGGATAACACTTTCACAAGGGTTGTTTGATTCATAACAGTCAAAAATTACAGTTATAAAATAGCAGCAAAAATAATGTTATGGTTAAAATTATTATCGTCAACAACATGAGGAACTGTATTAAAGGATTGTGCTTTAGGAAGGTTGAGAACCCTGTGCCGCAAGAACATTTTTATAATTCCTAATTTATTTTCTTTTTTTTCTCACTTTTTATTTCCATCTTGCTTATAATTTGCATTCTTTCTGTTGGCATTTTATTGTTGACTTTCTATAATTTTCATTTCTAATTTGTTCTAATAAAATAAATCAATGATGGATCTTTTGACCATGATTTTTGAGTATGGTGCTCACTTAGTATGTTCAATTTTCATATTGTTAAGATGAGGTTAACTTTGTTACATATAGTAAGAAAATAATATTATCATTCTAACTGTGCATTTCAATTTTAGTAACGTTCTTTAAGAGGTCTAGAATATTTTTAAAATCTCTTTTATTGTTTTAGATTTAGTGGAAGTGGCATGAGTCATGATACTGGTATAGGAGAGATATGTGTATTCTCATTTATATCATATTTCTGCTTAATTCTTCTTTAGTCAAACTTTAACTGGACTTTTCAAGTCTTCCTTTCAGCACGTAGGGAAAAATTCATGTATTGATATTATAAAACATATTGAGATACTTCATTATATTGAACCATCCACATATTCTAGTGAAATTCCAATTGTAATGGAATATCTTTAAAATATGTCAGTAACACAGTTCACTAGTATTCTAATAGGTCTTTAAATCTTCACACTTACATTACATTGCTCAGCAGTTTTATCTTTATTTATTCGATTCTTTCTACTTAATGCTCTATGTGGCATATATTCTAAGCTTATCGGGTAGCGCAGTGGACATGGTTTGGGTTAGAATCCCTATCCAATAGGCTCACTATGAGCCCTCAGTAAGTATTGGTTTTGAGTTATCAATGTTATATTTTTTTATTTAAAATAGTTGGAAAGTTTTAATTTATTGGTAACTTGAGAATTATTTAATTTTATGAAAGCAGATACTGTTGAATTGGTTGTATTAAGATTTACCAACTTTAGAGTATAGAAATTTTCTGGACCTAGATCCTTTTTTAGGAAAGGAATATTGTTTGTTTTTTCTACTATTAAAATTCACTTAGATCAATGATAATGTCATTATTTTATGAAAACATTTCCAAATTTTTAAATGCATTGAAATACTTCCTATATACATAATACTTTTCTATTTTTAAGTTATTTTTGTGTGTGTTTTTCCTCACTGTTTATGTGGGGGCATTCTTAGCAGGACCTGTGGATCTGGGGGAAAAAAGCATAGAAATTGCAGGATGCTGCTGTGTCTCCTGGTGTGGTCTTGAAGCAGTGCCCTTACATAACTGTAACCCACACTTGCAATAAGACCCCAGCCCAGTTCATATGCTAGCCTTCCACTTTAAACCTCTGAAATAGAGCCTGTTGGGAGGCTTCTAACTTCCCCACAGTAATAGCTAAAATCCAGTAATGATTGGACAGTAAAATCCTGTAATGTGAGTGAACAATATAGCTTGTAAGATAATTGGATGGCTGGCTCAGGGAGCTACACCTCATTTACGTAACTCAGCCAGAAACACCTCGTTCACTTAGCTCAGAGTGTGGGTCAATCGTTTTTCATGCTGCAAATCAATGGCCATATAAGGAGATATTTGATAACCAGGAAGTATGATCTGATTGGTCAATTAAATCTATATAAGCCTTGCAAAAGCTGTACTACAGTTAGATCTGCATCATTGAGCACGATCTCTGGAGTCTGAGTGCATGATTGAAATTGACTCTTAACGCCCTGCATGCTGGACCTGTTCCCACACTATGTACTAATACTTTGAATTAGACATACCTTCCTTACCAATAATAGCAACATAAAAATATGTAAAATATTTTTCTTTAGAAGAATATCTTAATTTATTTCAATACATTTTTATATATGGGATTTTTATCATTTTATCATTGTATGATTAACATTTCAGACATATTGCACAACATAATCTTGATATTTTAAATTCTACTGGTAATTAAGAGAAGTGTTAATATTCCTATGAAGTGGAGATATTATTCTTAGTGTAACTAATAATGCCTAATTAAGATAATGATAGATTAAGGCTATTTCCCGAGCTTTTCATTTTTCTGCAATAAATACATGCAATTTACAAGGTCAATATGTAATTATTATAGGACTTCAGCATACAGAGTTTGCTCATTGGCTAGTGTTGAGTTGACATCATCCACTCATGTGCTTGTTGTAACAGAATCATTCTGCCCTATGAGGTTTTTTGACTGTGATCTTTCTGGAAGCAATTCACTATGCCTTCATTGTGAAGATGTACTGGGCAGGCTTGCAACTGCATCCTTTGTGTCTAGAAGAAAGCACAAGTCATTTATGCCATCCAGAATCTTCATATGTAACCTTATTAAGAGATTCAGCAATTTAATTTTATTCCTATCAATCAAGGGTCAAAATGAAGGAGGAAAGATACATCAATTTTCCTATTTTCAAAATAATGATCTAATCTCTTTGACCTATTTATATATTAGTCCTATAAATATTTGCATGAGATATTTTCCATGGTTAAAATAGTTCCCTAATCATGAAAATTCATCTTTTTTTCCCCTTACCAGTTAGTACATTCCTTTAAAGAAAACTTCCATTTGGCTCAGAAATCCATAAATATTTCATTGTTAGCACACATTAGTTAAATGAATTACTATACCCAGTGTCTCTTCCAGTATTCAATGTGAGTATGGACTTGTATCTACATACTTATCTGTGACAAGCAATTTCATATTTCTGTTCTTGACTTGCTTGGCATCTGATAGTATTCTAACCCTAACATCTCTTCCTCAGAATCAACGCCTGTTTTAATGTCACAGTCTCTGACAGGAGACAAGATCTCAGGAATGAGGTGTGCACTGGTTTGTTTCTTTTCATTTCTGAATTTGCAGTGAACAATGTCACAGGACTCGTGTCACCAAGTCCGTGTAGTATGTCATATCTTATAACACATTTATTTTACCTAAAGAACACATTTGTTAGAAAACATCTGTTATAACTAAAGAAAATCAAATATTCGTGCAAAAAATATGAACAAAGATGAAGAAAATTTGGTATTGTGTGTTCCTGAGGGAATTTTTCTAAAATTATTCATTATGATTGTTATTTAATATCACATATTTTTCTGGGTCTATAACAGTATAGGTACAATTAATTAATTTGTTAGAATGATATATGAAATTATTCTTCATATGCTTAAAACATTATTAGATACATAGTTTTTTTTTTTCTTCCCATTGTGGTGCCTAGCATCGATATAAACCTCCTTATCTAATGAAAATTTGATTAACTTTGGTATATTTTAAATTCTTTTTGACTTTTCATAAATCCCTGGATTTATGAAACTTTTGAAAATCTGATTTTGCTTGGTTTTGCTACTGTGATGGCTGGACAAGTTTTTCTTTTTCGATTTCTGAAGAGTAGCGTCCAGAATTACTAGATCTCAGCAGGACATTATTGAAAAGACATTTCAACTCTATGACATACATCAATTGATAGAACCCAGGAATCAGAAAACTGGCTGAGTTGAGATATTAGATATTTACACTATAATGAGCAAAACTTTAGGATTTGCTCTTGACAATATACTGGAGGAAAAATGTGAATGGAGGTTTATTTCATTTACAAACAGGAATAAATTGGTCTGGAAAATAAGTGTGGTTCTGTAGGATTAAAAAGATATCTGTTGACTTGATGGAGAGGGATATATATATATATATATATATATATATATATATGTAAAACTTAGAACTATAATTATGTCTTGAAAGAACTTTGGTTTAGCTTACCAACAAAGACATTTGTCTAGAATCAAATATTCCAGCAGGAATCTGGACTGAAAGTACTTTGACTGTTCTCATTTTAAAAAGAACCTCCAGGTTTCCGTGGCCAGGGTTTGTGTAGTGAAAATCCGCAAAAGCAAGTCTGTCATTGAACATTTCAGACAAGTCTTGGTGGAGCGTTCATGAATAAGGGATTCCTCATACAGCTGACAAGTAAACAAAAGCCCTCTCTGCCTTAGAGTCGATTGTAATGCATAGCAACACTGTAGGACAGAAAAGAACTGCTTCCCAGGGTTTCAGAGACTATAAATCTTAATGGCAGCAGACAAACTCTTCTTTCTCATGTGGAGTGGTTGGTGACTTTGAACTGTCTACCTTGCTGTTACAGGTTAATACCCTCTCCACTATAGCACAAGGAATCCTTTGCACAGGCCTTCACAATTCCCAAGGTATAAATGTCTTGGATCCCTACATGGAGATTTGATGACAAAGAAAGAAATGTTTACTAAGTCTTTATGTTTGGGGTATTTATAACAGTAGTCTCTCTGTATGACAGTGGTTTAAGACATCCCATACAAAATGCCAAATAGCTTCCAAAAGCTTTAAAATGAGTCATTATAATCTCATAAAAGCAAACATCAAAGTGCTTTGATGACCTTTCGTAATTTTCACACGTTAAAGTTCTTTTGTGTTCCAAAGCTGATGTAAAAGTGGGTTGAAAAAACCATGAGGAGTTCAAAAATTCCTTACCTCCTGCCATCACAAGCTATCTAAGCAGAGAAGTTTAGACTATTCCTTTTCTTAGGTCCTTTAAAAGCAAACAATCAAACAAAATGACCAAATAAAGAAATGAATGGTTGTGGTGGTTATGTGCTTATGTCAATTTCATAATTGAGATGTAGGGGTAGAGTCTAGTCTGTTAATCTGGAGCTAGCCATTGAGTAGCCAATGAGGCCTCCATGTGGGCATGGCTTTCTCCTGAGATTTCTGGGAAATCTCATGACATTTCACTGATGGAGATGAGAAGCTCTCTCTCCAGTTGTTGGGAGTCAGTCTCTGAGCCAATGAACTATGGAAAAGACAAGATGGCAGTGTCCGAGGAGCTGAAGGAGCCAGAGAAGAAGCAACATGGCCTTAGCCTGATGGAACAGACCTCTGAAACTGGAGAAGCTACGTGGAGATCCCTGCCAGCACTGAGTTGCTTCTACCACCACTGGATGCTCTTGATGGACCTTGAGCCCTGGAAGCGAGGAGCCATGGGGTGACCCCAGTCGGTGCCAGGACTCTGCACCCACTGGCGTGTGACTTCATGAGTTAGAAGGAGAGATTATAGACTGGTATCAGGTGCATGGGCTAATATAGTGTTTATGACTTTGAACTGGACTGGGTTGGGATGCTTTCTTAATATTCTATTCCTCTTGTTTATAAACTGTACCCTTATATCCATATGTGTATCTAAGAAATTTGTTTCTCTAGTTTACCCGGATTAACACAATGGTATACTTCAAAAAGGTAGATGAATGAAACTCTACTGTTATTCTTATAGTACTAATATTTACACATAAACAATGCAAGAATATTTCAATTAAAGATTTAGAAAATGAGAAAATTGGGTGGAAACCAAGTTGATCTCTTCTGGCCACATAAGAGAGGAGCCTCTCTCTCCACACTAGCCTAAGTTCAATTGCCACCAGGCAAAAGACAGACATGTCACCATCTTCTATCTTCTTTTACCCTATTCTGATACAATTTTCCTTCCATGACACTCTCCTTCTCTGCATAGTTCCCTTGCAGTGGACACAAAGGTCACAGACAGTTTTCATGATTATTTGGTTTTATTAGGTTATGCAATATTAAGGATATAGTTCCTTTTTCTGAAGCTCTTCTTCTCAGCCACAGAGACAAACATTTCTCTCTGGTCCTTAGTGTTTGAGTGTGATAGTCTCTTGGCCTCTGCTTCCTTGGCCCAAGAAGCATACCAGCTTCTATAACTCTGTGTTGTCAAGCAAGTTCTCCCTCAGCCCTAATTTTCCGACAGGGATCTTGCACGTGATCTGCTTGTAGTCCTACTTTCTGATGATTTTGGATTTCTTTTCTTGTTACTGACATGGCTCAAACTTTGGTGCAGTACAATAGCAAAATGACCAATTTCTGAGTTTTACTTCTCTATATTTTATTTGCAAAGATTATGGATAGAAGAATCATACTAAGCAATTTCACTTATCCACAGAAGGAAAGGGTTATTTTACTACTATTATCTATAGAGGAGAAAAATTCTGACTATGATAAAGATACAAAATGAGAAATACATTTGAAATGGATGCATTTTGTCTGGAAATTTGAGTAGTTCTGTGTCATTAGACACCCTGACAGAAAAACAGTCATGTGAGATCTACTTGCAGTAACCCTGGAAAGATGATAAACTTCATCTACCATGAAGGATAAATGTATTAGGCCAATTTTGGTGAAGTCTCAAGCGACAAGGTGGTGGCATTTGATTTCTACATTGTATTTTGGATTCTCTGAGGATTTGGTATTCTATTGTAGAATTTTCATCTTTCCTGCAGAAGACTTCAAGCCCCATGATCTTAAGAAGATTGTGACTCTGACCAACACTTCGTGATGAAGCATCCAACAGGTCTCTAAGACTAAATCTTTATATACTACATGTCTCTCACATGTAGTAGTTTACAGATTACAGCCATAAACTAGCTAATCACTTTAACCACTGCACCCAAAGGGGAAACAGATGTTGATTTTCTGCCAATTTACTTTCTGTATAGTCGCCCTACCACTATCATTAAAAGCTTGTATATTGCTATAATGATAGCAAGGTGTCAGGAGAGCTTCCAGAATAAGATGAACTACAAAGAAAGGACTGTAGAGTGATATTCTTCCAAAATTCAGCCAAAGACTATCCAATGGATCACAGTGATCTGATCATTGATGGACACAAGACTGGACAGCGCATGCATAGAATCTTCATGAACAGGGTTCAACTGGGTGAAAGCAGAAAGCAGTAACATGTAACCAAAGGGCTTAAATTAACTTCAAAAAGAATACAGATTCAAGTTCAAGTTCAGTAATTTTAAAATATATTTTACTGGGTAAAAGAAAAATAGTATCTGAATCTTATAGAGTTTATGCTTATGTATTCATTTCATATTTGCATATATATTATTAATATAGCCAGCCAATTCTAATATCATATCATAATGCTACATCTTTTAGCTCCCAATCTGGAAATGAAAAGTAATATGTTTGTTATGCATTCTATAATCTGATTTTTCATTAAGAAATATTGGTTCTGATACTAAAAGTTTTCCTGACTATTGAAAAATCTTTCTATCTCAAATGGTTTAGGAAAGATGCAGAAATTCAATGGAAGCTAATTATATGCTTGATTGTATACATCAAATTAATTATAAGACTTCTAGTTAGTCAATGTTTTATGATATATTCAACCAGCTAAAATTCCTATTAAGTTTGATGTAGGAAAAAAAAAACCCATGTAGAGAAAACCATAAAGATTTTAACTACATGGTACATAAGGTAATCTTCCACACACATACCATTATTTATGCACATTATAAACACTGCCAAGGATAATTTGCTCATATGAATCTATATTTATGAATATATAGAGTCTTTGTTAACTTCAAAAATGTGACACAGCATGTGGAATGGTGCACAGAATCAGTACCATGGTCTGATGACTTGAGTTTCAACTGTAATTTATGTAGCAATTTTGCAAAGTTAAGTTTCATGATCACTCTGGGGACTCCATATTTTGCATCTATGAAATATAGATAATTAAGCTTACAACAATTCTTGTCATTAAGCTAGTAAGAGGAAGTCTAAAGATTGTGAGTGGAAATCATAAGATTATAAAATTTAACAAGATTTTATCAATGAAAATCTAAGTTTTCAGAAAAATTTATTAAAGGCCATAAACTTTTATCTGCATCACCACTACTTGAGACACACACACACACACACACACACACGAACACATCTCAATATAATAGAATCTTTTCCAACTGACCCTATACTGGGTTGCTGGGGCTGCAAAATAATCATGGGATATGATAATCTCAGGGAAGGTGGAAGACTTGACTCACTGACCTTCTGTTTAGAAATCAAATAATTACCTGACAGTATCACCAAGGTTCATAAACACAAGGGGGTACTTGTATTTAAAAAACCCAAATAAACAGAATTGTGCTGTGCAGAGTGAATCTTTCATAGCCTTCATTTTGTCCCACTAGTTGAGCATCCATTGAGCAATGCTGAGATAGTGCACACAGTAGTGTCAACTGGGAAGATTCCCTCTGGCTATTTTATTTCCATAAAAGCAGTTTTGCTAGATTTTTTTTGTTGTTGTTGGCATGGATGATTTAAGACAATATTAAGTGGATGTGAAATTTTGTTTCCTGCCCTGGAAAAATGCTCCTGAAACTCTTTGATGTTGAACACAGCTTATAGGGACAGAGCTATGGAGAAAACTTAAATGTGTGAGTGGTTTTCTCACTTCAAAAATGATGAAATGTTGATGGAACACAAACCTCATTCAGGAGTTTCATGCAATTCTTGAACAGACAAAAATGTTGACTCATAGTTCCTTTGGGACTCAATACATCATTTCAGACTGTTAAACAAGCTTTCTATTTAGAGACTCTGAAAATATTGCATAACAGTGTATGGGGAAAAAAAGCATGTTTTCTGGCAGACAGGGGACTGGTTTGCCACTATGCCAATGAAATTTCCCATGCAGCCATCTTGGTGTGCCAATTTTGGGTAAAAAACCAAAACAATGGCATGTCTTCTTATTCCATGTGCCTGACTCACTTGACCTCACTCCATGTGACTTTCTTGTTTTTGAGAACGCAATAGAAAATGAAAGGACAACAATTTTAAGAAGTAGAAAAAGTGAAGAAACAGAAGTGGGAGATTCTGTCAGTCCCCATGCAGATGAGTCTGAAACATGTTCCAAGAATGAAGGTCCAGATTTGACAAGTGCATTAGTGTAGTTGAGAGCACTTAGTGGGTGATGTTTGTTCTCTAAAAAATTCAAATACATAGCTTTAAAAAATTAGGTTTCTGGGGGAGTATCCCCTCATATGCTACCTATAATTTTGTACTAATATTTTTTATTGCTGAAAATGTGAAAAGTATAGAAATCTTTATTAAATAAAAGTGAAAATATGAAATGATTTTCTCTCAACATATTCTCCATTCAGATTTATACTCCTATGAAAGTGGTGTTTTTACTTCTCTAGACTCTCCTAGAATAATTTTACACATTTAGAGGTTTTGTTGCTATTCTTGTCATATGCCAGGGAGTTAGTTCTGATTCATATGTATACAATCAAATGATTCATATATACACTATCAATGGCAGTGGAACAATGTTGAGTCTAGCACCATTCTCAATATTGTGCTTATTCTTGAGCCCATTGTTGGAGTCGCTGTTTCAATCCATTTTTAAGGGCTTTCCTCACTTTTGCTGCACCTGTACATTATCACGCATAAGATCTTTCCCCAGGGACTTCTCTCTCCTGGAAAAATGTTCAAAGTGTTTGAGGTCAATTCATGCCATACTTGCCTCTAAGGAGCATTGTGGTTGTATTTTTTTCCAAGTCAGATTTTGTGGCTGCTTTAGACAGTCCATGGGCCTTTCAACATTATTCCCAGAATCATAATTTGAATGCATCTGTGTCCTTGGGTTTTAGTGAACGCTCTTTCAAAAGAGAAATGTTGATATCTTGGACAGATTAAACTCATGACTCCTTTTAATTTTCTTTGACTTTGGGGGTGGGGAGGGAAGAAGTTTGTAGGGAAAAGATGAAGGCTATAGAGTGATTGGATTTTGCAATTAAATTCTTGTAGGGAAGCTCTTTTCAAAATTTATTAAGTACTTTTATTGTGGGCTCTTACATCTCATATCACAATCCATACACTCATCCATTGTGTCAAGCACATTTGTACATATGCTTCCATCATCGTTTTCAAAGCATTTTCTTTCTACTGGAGTCCTAGATATCAGTTTCTCATTTTCCCTCCATCCTTCTCTACCTGCCCTCCCTCATGAACCCTTAATAAATTATAGATTATTATTTTCATATCTTGTATTGCTCTCTGTCACTTTTCACCCACTTTTCTGTTGTCCCTTGGGAGGGGGTTATATGTTGATCTTTGACCACCTACTTTCCCCTAGTTCTTCTGTATCCCTATTCTCCTTGTTGACCCTGAGAAATTTATCTATCTTGGATTCCCCATGTTTCAGACTCTTATCTGTAGCAATATGCATGTTCTGGTCTGCTCTCATTTGTAATGTAGAATTGAGATCATAATAGTGGGGTGAAGGAATGATTAAAGAACTAGAGGAAAGTTATGTGTTTCACTGGTGTTATACTGCACTTTGTCTTATCTCTTCCTATGACCCCTCTGTGAGGGGATGTACAATTGTCTACAGATGGACTTTGAGTCACCACTCCATCCCCCATGCCCCCTTCACATTGTGTTGGATTTTGTTGTGGGTCTAGATGCCTGAAATCTGATTGCATTGGCACCTCATGATCACACAGGTTGGTGTGTTTCTAAACTAGATGGCCGCTTGTTTATATTCAATTCTTTAAGACCCCAGAAGTTATCTATTTTCATAGGTAGGCACCAATAGCTTTCTTCAGCATGTTTGCTTATACTCTTTAGAATACTCATTTGCATTGACTTCATTGGGGGCGGGGGTTACTGGAGAGTGATAATTTGTACACCTTTCTTTGCATTTTCTCATTAATGCCATTTTCAATGTTCTTAAACTTTTTTCACCCTGTGATTTCCCTGGGCCCTTCAAGAAAATTTATCACAATTATCCCTTTGGCATCTTGCAAAGTGTTACTTTATTTTGACCTCTGTACCTTTAATTTAGCTGGCTGAGAGCATCTTCTCACAACTCACTGTTTTGATTTCACCTTGCTTTCTCGGTTTTTTGATAAAACCAAGACTTAACTCTGGTCATTCTTTATTCCAGAAAGTTGTGTTCAAACTTTCTTTAAATGATATAAAGACTAGCTGTTTGACCTAGCTATGTTCTTATAGTGCAGTCTTCTTCCACTAGTTTCTGGGCTTCAGTTGACTTCTTGACATGCTGAGGTTGATGGTCTTCCTTATCTTCCCTCTCTTCTGACGTCTTCTAAAAACTCCAGAAAAGGTTTGCACTGTTTAAAATGGCTGTTTTATGTGGGTGGCATTGCTGTGAACTTGCTGGAAAGCTTTACTGTATTGGTCAGAAAGAGACTGAATTATATTAACACTTTAATATTAACTCTGATTTCAACATTGCCCCCCTGCCACCATGACACAGAGCATCCTTTTTTATGGCATCTTAAAGAGACCATTACATCTGAGAAAACTTATCTGAAACAATTACAACTGAGAGAACTTATCTGAATCCATCCAGTAATTACAGAGATATGTCTAAACACATTGTGTTTGGAATAAGCTTGTGCATATGTGAATTCAAATCATAGTGGTTGTGTTAGGTACGTCTGTTGTGGGGCTAATAGAAGGGTAGACATAGGCTCTCTCTTGCTCTTGCATCTTCGGAGCGGAGTGCAACCAGTTTCCATTGCTTGCTCTGTGTCTCCATTTGCAACCTGCACTACTTAAGGGATGTCTAATCCGTGGACTGTGTCACTGTAAGTTGATGTTCCTTCAAGTTCTCTTCAATTTAAGGATGCACGCTTTGTTTGTAGGAGTCAACGCTTCCTAGCTACTTTGAGTGCCTCCCAACATGCGGGGAAAAACTTTCAGCACTATATCAGAAAATATTCTGCTGGTATTCATAAGAACTTCAGTAACTTATGTTTGCGAAATGGTAATCTGTGTTCTTGCTAATCTGTCTTATTTTGGCCGTTGGACTTAAGTATTTCCATCGAGAATGGACTCACCGTTATTTTCAATACCAATGACATATCTTCTAGCATCGCAATAACATGTAAGTCACCACAATAAGAAAAACGGAGAGAGGATTAATGGACTATTACACAGCAACTCAGATATTTATCCAGCAAATGTATTCTAATAAAAGCAAATAGTAAAATGGTATATTGAATGCTGCAAGAAGATAGTAAAATTGAACTATGAATATGCTATTTCATGCTTTATTTTCCTTTTGACAGTTTAATTTAACCTCCTCAAAGAATAAAAGATGAATTTGGATTGTTTTCAATATGCAGGTACACAATTAAAACCACAATTATGGAAATATAGTGAACTTCCAAATAAACCAAATTAAAATAGTGTATCACTAAGTTAAAAAAAACAAACATTTCCTTTAAATGTAGAGAATTTTGTTACATAATGTGTAATTATATTGAAATTAATTATCACTGAATAAATTTGGTTTATTCCACAACAGTGATACTGAGGATTATGAATTCACAAAAATAAAACTATGCTTTGTACCAAAAAGGAAACTCTATAAAAGTCATTCATTTCTTCATATGGTTTCTAAATTTCCCTTTAAAATTTTCTCACAGAAATTATAACAGTTGCAAATTTGCTGTTAGTGTAGAGCTTTGAATATATTTTATCATTTCATGATATTTTATGATTATATTAACCATTATAAAGAAATAAGTAACTATTTAATAATTAAAATAGAAAGTAGAACTTTACTGTGATAAATATTTTTTCTGAAATATATATTTGGCAAGTATTCATTTCAATAAACTCTCATGTGTTTTCATTTTATTTTACATTGCTAAAGGCAAAATTTAGAATAGTAAAATTTATAATATTTTGTTGTTTGAAATGTCTACATTTAATTTTTGCTCTCTAATATTAATAGGACTACATACACACTAATTTAAAGTAAATAATGACACCCCCCCACTACACCCCTTCCCCTACCACCGTAAAACTTATGTAGACACAAATTCTGAAACTTACATGGAAAATAAGTTTTAAACTAAAGGCAAAATTATGATTTCATTTGTGAATCAGCTAAATGAGGAAATAAATAAAAATACAAAACCCCCTTCAATTGAATCTTTTATATTGCATGAGTAATGACATTTGTTATTATGGTAGCAAATATCATAGTTTTAAAACTGTCTCGTGAGGTTCACCAGCACCTGTCAGTCAGTGTGTAACACTGTGGTGGCGTATGTGTTGCTGTGTTGCTGGAAGCTGTTGGACTGGAATTTCAAGTTGCAGCTAGGTCACCCAAAAGTGAGCAGATTGCAGTACACCTTCCAGACAAAGGACAGGCAATGAAGAAGCACTGGGCTCCTTGCTTTGGAGGGCAGAGACAATGAGAACTTTATGCACAGTCTCCATACACTATCAAGTACTGAATGAAAGCAGAGCATTTTCATGGCAGTGCCAGAGAATGGACCCCTCAGGAGAGAAGTTGCTCCACAAGAGGTCGAGGAGTAGCGGAGTTCTCCAAGGAGCGTTGACAGTGGTAACTTGAGTTTGGAAGAGTTTGAAAAACGTTAGTCATAGACTGGTCAGCTGTGCCATCAAGTTGCATTGATAATTACTGCAAGGAAACAGTTGGAAACAGAGCAGAAGGAAGAACTGCTGGAGCCTGCAGTATCCTCACTAGCTGATGAAGAGTGAAAAAGAGGAGCAGAAACAACTGCAAATATATATGCTCATGGCCAGAACTTGGATTGTGTGAAGTATGAACATAACAAAACAGTTGGCTGATGGGCAAACAAGATCTTGCTACAATGACACCCTGAATGTCCCATTAAGAAACATACTATTCTGGAAATATTGTCACAGTCATTCTATTACATTTTCTTATGCATACGTGTATTAGGGTGTGTCTCTGAAGTGTGATGCCATTAGAGATTCCCATCTGGAACAGTCTTATATGTTTCACTATTTTTTGATAAAGGAATCTCAGGGATGTGGAGCCTGTAGCAAAGGTTGTGGGGAGAGCTGATAGAGAGGGGTGGAGGGGTAAGATGAAAAAAACAACCAGAAGCCTAGGAAGGAGAAGCATCTTCAAAGACTGATTACGGAACCAATTGTACAATTATATTTGGTATGATTGAATTATGGAATGATTTGACATATGTATTAATTTCCAAGCAACAGCAAATTTCAAATAAGCATAAAGCCAGGAATTCAAACCTACAGTCATCTAAGTGAGGAATAAAAAAAAATTCCAGACAAAAGAAGCACATCAGCTGTGTGATCCAAAGCTGAAATTACAAAATTCATAAATGGTGCAAAGTATCAGAGCTAAAGTTGAGAATACTCGATTTGGAGAATGCTATCGAGGGCAGCTGGAGACAGTCCAAGATAATGGCAGATCCACTACACCCAACGACAAGAGTCATGAGCAGTCCTCCTAGGAGGCAGGGACTATTGTCATCCTGATTATGCTAGTTTGAACGTGATGCTTGCTCAGTTGACCTTCCTACAGACTCGATCTGAATTCTTCTGGGTGTAAGAAGTTCATAGTTGTCCCTTGACAGAAATTTCTTACCTGGCTTTTTGAATGTTAATGAGGGTCTTCTTCCACAGACACATTTCTGTTTTTGTTTTTATGCTAATATGATATTATCCTTAGTGCTATCAGCTATTCATCATTTTCTGTGGGGTTTCCCTGCTGTGTATCATTGAAGGAGTGGGTGTATAATTATAATAATGATATAAAGTGTTACAGGGAATGCAGAGATGGGGAAAAGGTGACAGGAAGGGAAAGGGGATTTGGAGAGTAAATAAAGAAGGTGGGAGGGAGTAGGAAGCACAAGAACCTGTCATGGATGCAGAATTCATTTCAAAGGTGATTCAGCCATGATTCAACAATGGGTGGGGGGCAGGGGAGATAAGGAAAGCTCTATTATAGATGTGGTGATTGCACAATTCCACGTGGTAGATTGAACTATTCAATTATATGCTATATAAATTATGTGCCAATAAAAGTATTGGGGGAAGAATGACATGAAATACCTAACTATCAATATCTTAAGCATTAGTGAGCTGAAATAAACTGGCATTGGCCATTTTCAATGAGATAATGATAAGATTGAATATGCCATAAGTGAAATAATCAAGAGGAGTAATATGGCCTTCATTCCCAAAAAGCACAGTTTGAAATCAATCTTGAAGTACAGTGCTGTTGTGTGATAGGATTTTATCTATATGACTTCAAGGAAGCAGGATCAATACAAATAATATTAATGTTTGTATTCCACCACCAAAGGCAGGGGTGGATAAATTGAAGAACTCTACTAAAAATATAGTAAAAAATTGATCAAACATGCAATCAAGATGAATTGATAATTATTGGAATAAAAGAGTTGGAAACAAAGCAGAAGGAACAATTGCTGGAAAATTTAGATTTGGTGATAGAAAAGACACTGGAGAACAGAGGATAGATATTTGAAAGACAAATAATTTGAAACATTGTTTTCAACGACATAAATTTGGCTCTACATGTGGATTTCTCCAGACAGTTTCCACAGAAATAAAATTTAGTTCATCTGTGGGAAGAGATGAAGGAAAAATTCAATTATCAGTAGCTATAAGCTGGTCAGGGATTGTCTATGGAAAATATTATGAATTGCTCAGAAGTAAGTTTAGGCTAATCTGAGGGAAACTAAAACAAGTTCACAAGAGTTGACATAGGACATTGAGTCTCTTCCATAAGAATTTCAAGACCCTTCAAGAACAGATCTGATGCATTGAACACACATGGTAGAAGATTTGATATGCTCAAGGATTAAATCATCCATGAAGAAATAAAGGGGTCATTAAAAGGACAGGAACAAAAGAGAAGATCAAAGTGGATGTCAGAAAAAACTCTAAAAACTGCCCTTAATCACAGAGTAGTTGAAAGAAATGTGAGGATGATGGCATTAAATAGCTGAATAGAGAATTTCAACAGGAAGTTGAAGAAGATAAAAGTAAGCATTATAGTGAAATGTGTAATGACCCAGAGTTCTCTTAGAGAAATACAAATCAGGACACTAGTAATTCTTTTTATATATTTATATATAGAGAAAGGTATATAAGATAAGAAAGAAACAGCTATCTATAAAGCAGTACAGAATGCTCGGTGCAACTCACTTGTGTGAGGCAGCTAGAAGACTGGCAGTCCTTCAAGTCTTGAGGGCTGCTGAGTAGTCCTCTGTAGAGCAATTCAGGCTATTTGGTTACAGGCAGCAAACAGCAGAGCACGTCGTAAACAGTCAGCCAGATCACAGAGTCCAACAGTCCCCAGCTCAAGAGATGTATATCCCAGGAGTGTGGCGAAGAAGGGCTTGAAGGATCCTTGACTCACAGCAACACAGTCCACGATTAGGTGCCCCATGGTCAAGGCACAGAACGAACAAGGCAGCGCTCTGGGCTGAAGATCTGCAAGCAAGAGAGAGGGCGGGACTCGCAGAGCCCTTCCTATCTCTTCCCTTCAATTCATCCCATGTGTTCATTGGCCATGCCGTCACAACAGATCCACCAATCTTCTGTGGCCATGTTGGCATAACAAACCTACCCATCACACCAATAAAGATGAACATGTTCAGCATATTTTAAACTGAAAGGCTTTAAAATTAGCCTCAAGTTTCAATACTGAAAGATTCTATTGGCAAAATATTGAAAGATGTAGAAACCATCAAGAGGAGATGGAAAGAATTCACAGATGCTATGTGCCCCAAAGCACTATTTGATGTGCCATGATTTCAGGGGGTTGCATGTAAGTGAGAACCAATGGTACTGAAAGAAGTTCAGACTGCATTGAAAACATTATCCAAAGACAAGGCTCCAGGAATTGATGGGCTATTTATTAAAATGTCTCACCACATTTATGAAGCCCTGGAAGCACTCACTCATCTATGTTAGGAAAAATTGGGAAACAATTAAATGGAATCCAAATTTGTACCCATTCCAAATAAGTATGACTCAACAGAATGCTGAAGGTATAGCATACTACCACCCATACCTCATGCAAGTAAAATTTTGCTGAAGATCATGTAACAGCTGGATGTGGGAAAGGGACAAAGGGATACTGCATGGTTTGAAATCATGAAAGGTATGCTCAGAGTTGCATACACTCATCATACTTATTCAATCTCTATACTGAGCGAAAGATCCGAGAAGCTGGATTTTATGAAGAACAATGTGACATGAGGGTTGTATTAACAACCCAAGGTATACAGATGGCAGGATGCTAAAGAAGAATATTGAACTACTAATAAGATAAAGGAATCTGTCTTGGAAAGTGCGTGGTGAGAGCACTCTTTGTAAGCAAGGCTATAGAGACGTTTTTCTTACAGTCTTGAACATACTGTCAGGAGAGACCTGTTCCTGGAGAAGCAGAGTATGTCTGGTAAAGTGAAAGGGCAGCCAAAAAGAGGAAGATTCTCCAGGAGGTGGATTGACACTTGGGCTGCAACAATCACGCTCAACCATAGGAACACTGGGGTATGATGGCACAGGACAGGCAGTGCTTCATTCTGCTGCACATAAGGTCTCTGTGGGTCAGAAGCAACCAAAGGACACCTAACAGTGAAAGCAGCAACCGTTTTTTAAAGCAGATCTCTGTACAACATTTGCTTATGCCTTAGTGCCTGAGAATCACGGCTGCCAATTGGACTGCATTTTGTGGGAACAGATTTCCGTCGATGATGAGATTTTGTTACAATTGCTCTTTCTTTGATATCTCTGAAAAGTTCCGCTAATTTCCAGCTGAGTCCTCGTCTGTCTGTGACAATACCTGAGGTGGGGTTGGGGCATACACAGCTTCATAGCTGATCCCTGCTAGCTTGCCTGCCTCCACTAGGAGCCCGCCTCTCCTCGGGAGATAGCATAGCTTGAGACTGGAAGGGCGCTGGGATCTTGGCTTCAGCCACCAAAAGAAGAGTTCCCATCATGAGGAGCAGACAAGTGGGGAAAAGGGAGAGGCAGACCACGGACTTCCTCAGACATAACAGACTACAGTAAATTTTTTAATGTGAACCGGGTGAAGCACTGCAGACCAAATTGGTGTCCCATTCAGTGATTCATGCACATTTTGCCTCATGCCATTTGTTTAAATTCTCACAATGCTGCATCACTCGTTGCAGATCTGTCCTTTGATTCCCATTTCTATGCCTCTTTCTTATATATTTCTTCTTATTATATTTCTTCAGACAATTTCTTCAGAATATAAGCACAATATCTAGAGCTCAATGAGTATATAGAATATATATGAGTGTATATAATGTATACTATGCATGTCAAGTATAATATGAAATATGTATGTGTAGGTATGAAGAAATGGTAGTGCTTTGGGATAATCACTTGATTGTGAGATACAGGCTAGCAGTTCAAAACTATGAGCTGCTCCAAGGGAAAAGATGAGACTATTACTGGAAAGATTTGTAGCCTGAGAAATCCTACATAGGTTCTCTATGAGTCTATGTATAATCTGTGTATTGTAATTTAGAACTGATTTATTTATGACTTTGGGGAGAAGGGTGTTTTGGGTTGGAAATGGTTTTCAGAATTTCTTATATCACAATGTGAACATAATTCTGTGCTGCTTGGTATAGTAGTACTAAACTAAACTAATGACAAGAACATCAGATCTGTATAAATATTGTGCTTCACTACAATTCCATCTCTCTTAACTTAACATTGAAAAAACTTCATCTTAGAGAAAGCAGTTAGTGAAAATGGAATGGACGGAGGACAACAAATCAGAGAATAAAGGAAATAAAGACCAAAAGGAATGCTTTTGTTTGTAAATACATTTGTGAGTTTTATGATATTTTTAGATTGTCATTGTTGATTATAAAGAGCCAAATAGAACTACTTATTTGTTAGTCAGCTAAATTTGTCTTCAGTGTCCTCTCTAGACTGTACTTTTAACCGCATTGTACTCGCTGATAGCATGTGCTCCTTCTTGTTCAATTCCTTTGGGAAATAAGGAAGGGGAAACAAACAGTGAGATCCTATGTGTCTTTTCAATTACTTAATATTTATTTTGATGTGGCATGCAATTGCTTTATTGTACTAGGAATACCAAATCAAATGTGATGTCCTAAAAGCTCGATAAAGAAATTATAGTCTAGATATGCAAACAAAATGATATTAACTGATAGAGCATTTTAGCATACCAAATATACTTTACAATATCATATAACGTCTCGTATTTGTGATTGCATATCTATGATTTATATATGGGGAAAGTTCTATATTGTAGATCATGATGTCTCTTTGTATTATTTTAATAATGCTTTCCAATATATATAAATTCTGAATCAAAAGCACAATAAAATTGAAGACAGGATCAAGTCCTGGTTCATTGTTCTAAAGCTGAGGTAGTAAAGAAAATGTTGACAATTTCCTGCTACAATATAATTTTACACTTCACAGTAGTGAGTAGCAGAAATCAAGCTAAAGTCAGTGCTGTGGAGACCACTCCGTTTCATAGTGTCCCTATAGGACTGGGTAGACCCTCTCCAGAGGATATCTGAAGCTTTGCATATTAATGATAGTAAATTGCCTCATGTGCCTCCCATGGAACAGCTGGTATATTCAAACCACCAATAGCTTCACCTAAGAAGCCCAATACTTAACACACTGGACCACCAGGATGCACAGATTAGTATTAGATACAAAATTGATTCTTGCCACGAAAACACTTAAATTAATAAGAGCATATTTTTTCTAAGACTTCTGTTCTCAATCCACCTTTGAATGATGTAGTGCTTTTAACAGAACACCTAAATACGTACACAAAGGGATGACATTAGTAAGCTTATTTGTATGTAGTAATCTTACTCTTACAAAGGCATGAAAAGTTCTTCCTTCTATTGTGTTTTCATATTTAAATATAAAAATATATTTTATATTTAAAGATTTGCATTGATCCAGAGAGTGAAGACCCAGAGAGTTGAAAATGAGTGAAAGTTGGAGGAAAGTATTTCTGTTTCCACTTTACTTGTAGAAAGGTCTACAGAGAAATGTTCATCAATGAAAAAAATCACAGTTCCTTTCAGCGGGAAAAAAAATATAGGTTCATATGTTTCTCTGGAGCATCCACCATGGTTGAAATCTATATACCCAAACCTATCCAAATGATTATTTCCATTGCTAATATGCTATGTTTGCCACATCTTGAAATCTTTCTCTAAACACTGGTCACTTTATGACTTTTGTCTGATAAAATTCCCTATTTTCTTTAAATTAATGCTATAAATTGATATATCAAAATTAAATTAATGATAAAAACTCCATAGTTTTATTTGACTGATTGGAATATTACTACAATAAAATCGGTTTATATTATTCTCTGAATTTTCACTTAATAGCTAGTGGTTCCAGCTTAATAAAATGGTTCCTATAGTGAGTGGATGTAAACAATACCATGTTATTACATTTTGATACAACTGCTCACCTAAATATATGCAGTGTCAAATGTATATTTTGCAATAATGAATGCATTCTAAGTACTTTTGAGGTTGTACACACCAGTTGCAGCACATTTCAATGACGTATATATCATTTGAAGAAGTGGAAAAACAATTTTAATTAAATCATTTGCCAAATAAAAATGAGATAGTAATTGCCATATTAAGACCCTGTACATCCCAATAAGGTCAATAGATATCATTCATCTTGGTATTGAGCAGATAGTTTAGTAGAATATATGTTCTTTGAAATTAATTATCAGACACTCCTTCAGTCATTGAGTTGGCAAGTATTTACTGAAAGGTCTACATGAGACTATAATTCTCAAGATAGGAATAGTGATTTTTGTTCCTTGAGGATTGATTCCTGATCCCTTTTACAACTCATGATTACACAGGTTGGTGTGCTTCTTCCATGTGGGTATTGCTGCCTTTGTGCCAAATGGCTGCTTGTTTACCTTCAAGTCTTTAAAACCCCAGAATCTTTATCCTTTTATTGCTGGGCACCATCAGCTTTCTCTACCATGTTTAAATATGCACCCATTTGACCATAATGATAGGATGGGCACCAAATTATATGATTTTTTGATGCCTGATACCTGATTCTTTCCACAACTCGTTATCACACAGGCTGGTGTGCTTCTTACAAAGTGGGCTTTGTTGCTACTTAGCTACAAAGCCTCCTGTTTGCCATCAACCCTTTAAGACCCCCAGTGCTATATCTTTGCGAAACCAATCACTGCCAGCTTTCTTCATGACACTTGCTCATGCCCCCACCTATTCTCAGTGATCATATCAGGAAGGTGAGCATATAGTGATATAGTTTTTTCCTCTTTGATGCCTGAAATATGATTCCTTCAATACCTCATGATCACACAGGCTGATGTGCTTCTTCTGTTTGGGATTGGTTGCTTCTCAGCTAGTTGGCCCTATGTTTATCTTCAAGCCTTTAGGACCCCAGATGCTTTATCTTTTGGTAGCTGAACATCATCAGCTTTCTTCAACACATTTGCTTATGCACCCATTTGTCTTCAGTGACCATATTGGGCAGGTTAGCATCCTGAATGTCAGTTTACTAGAACAAAGTGCTTTTGCTTTAAAGGAGCAATTGAGTGGAGGCCCAATGTTGATCTGCTATCTTAGTACTAAATCTAGAAATATATGCATATGATCTATTTCCTCATCCTCATAATTAAATATATTTACATATGTACATGCCTCTATTTAGACCTCTATAAATGCCCTTTACCTCCTACTTCCGTCCTCTCTTTCCTTCTACCTTTCTTCTGTCCCACTATCATGCTCAGACTTCATTTGGGCTTCAGTACTTCCTCTTAGTGTTGTGAATGAGGATGTGTGCAGAATGGGGACCCAAAGCCAATCTATAGGCAATAGGACATCCTTACAGGTGGGTTGTGAGGAGAAGACAGACCAGTCAGGGTGCAGTATAGCAACAAAAACCATTAAACTTTTCTCTAGTTCTTAAATGCTTCCTCCCCCAACTA
>PVJH01005960.1:0-106523 GCA_004026705.1 Nesogale talazaci | reverse complement strand
GACCTGCAAACAGAATCACCACTTGAGTCAAATAGCTAGTTGCCCAGTAGGCAGGCTGAGGGGGATGGTCTACAATTCTGAGGGAGCTTTTGCTTCTACCTGGCCAAAGTACCCCCACGAGAGATTGGGCAGCATAGCAAACTCTCAAACCCCCCCCCCCCCCCCCCCCCCCCCCCCCCCCCCCCCCCCCCCCCCCCCCCCCCCCCCCCCCCCCCCCCCCCCCCCCCCCCCCCCCATCAGCCTCCACCAGCAGATTCTGATTCAGAGCAACCACTTTGGACAGAGCGGAACCGCCCTGATGGTTTCTGAGATGAGATTTATACAGGAGTACAGAGACTCATGTTTCTCTCTTGGAGCAGCTGGCAGTTTAGAACTGCCGACCTTGGGGTTAGTAGCCCAACGCAAAACCCACTACATCACCAGATAGCTCTTCCCGTTAACATGAAAATAACTCTGGAGAAGGGGTCTAGAAGAAAAGGTGTATACAGCCGGGTAGAAAATGAGAATAATTCCTCAAGGAAAACACTAATTACATCTCAGGGTGGGGGGCACCAAGAAGAGGAGGGCAAAATAAAGAAGATGAGAGGACGTGTGCACCAGCAAGAGGCCTGGAGTGGCCTGCTGAGGAGCATTATTAGGCCCTGGTGATAGAACAGGTCTGGGAAATTAGTCATTGGTACAAGGAGATTTGATTCAGTACTTAATTAGCAGTCAAAGAGGAGTAGATACCATATCCCATTATTTCTGTAGTTTAAAATTGTGTTGTACCAAAGGATGCACCCCTAATAAGAATTCAAGGGCACAAGCAGAAAACTAATACTGAACCCTACCACCCGAGGCACAGGAGCGACCACGGGCATGCATCTGGGCAGTGTGAAATGGTGAGAAAGGCATTGCTGGGAGATCAAAGGGAACTGGAAGTTCATCTTTCCCTCCTTGAGGTTTTAGTCTGAGTAAACTAGAGAAACAAATTTATAAGCACATATGTATATAAAAGGGTTTTATATAAAGGGTAATTGTACATTAGGAAAGCATCCCAGTCTAGTCCAGATCAATTCCACAAGTCTGATATTAGCCCATATGTCCGACAGGATTCAACAAAGTCCTTCAGACTCACGAAATGCATGCACTGACGCCAACTGTAGAAGATCAGTAAAGTCAGTAAAGTCTCGCAGGCAGCGAGTGTTTTCCATAGAAACTCTCTAAGGAAGTGAACCAAGAGAGATAGTGTCTCTACCTCCAAGAAGGAATTACCACATCCCCCAGAATTCTCAGGAGAAGGCCACGCCCACACAGAGGTCTCATTGGCTATCTCCAGATTGACAGACTAGGCTCCACCCCTACACTCTTAATCCTCAAACTGACACCAGTTTAGGTGACCGCTACAAAAACCGCTGTGCCCCCACTGCACTGAGATGATGGGTCCCAATGGTCTGTTACAAATTGTAGAGGCCACCACCGTTCGAGCAAAGCCAGGGGGCCGTAAGACTTCAGATTAGATTCAGTAGGCAAGTTGTGAATCAGAATCAGTAGCTAACGACAACAGTTGGCCATTTTGGGGATGAGGAGGCTGGTGCAGAACCACTGACCAGCACGTGGGCATCATCTGGGTTGTCTAGTCAGAGCACTACCTGACCCCATGCCTTCTCTGGCAGGGACTCCTCAGTTTGATCTGCTGCTTGGGGTTAATAGTCCAATCTCTCACCACAGACACAAGGAGCTGCTCACCCAACCCTCACTCTGGTCAGAAGAAATATTTCAACATCCATGCACACAATAGTAACTATTTCCCCCATTTTGTGCAATGCAAAGTATAGCAGAGCCTCTTTAATACTTCTCACACTAAGCATCTTCCTACTGCTTCCTCAGCGTGCAAATATGTGTCTTCTTGCAGAAAAAGTAGACTCCATTTCCTATGTGTTTTTCATGGTTTCTCTATGCAATACGATAAATAAGAGCTTAGATACTTTGAGTATAGGCCCAGTAAATATTTATATTGGTTCATGCCCTAAAAGCACCTGAAACATTATAAAAAAGATTTCTACTCTTAGGACTGAATAGAGCAATCACATGCAGTAAAGCAGGAATCTATCAAGTGGGCTCTGTGGCCTGCTTCCTCAGCCAGACTTTCCTGTCTCGAACTGCACCTGGATTTATTCTTGACTGGATGGAGGTGGAGCTAACACACCCCAACACACACACACACACACACACACACACACTTTGTTTTGCCTTAATTTTGTCCTGACTATACTGTTGGTGGTATATGTCTACATTTCATTTAAGCTGGATGAATTCAGTAGGACAAAAACTGGGTTATATTCTAAAAGCCACAGATGAGACAGTGACGACTATATGTATATATGAAGCCAAAACAACAACAACAACAACAACAACAACAACAACAACAACAACAAAGAAGCACTAATTCCTTTTCAGGCACAATCCACAGGAAGTCAATTCTGTTTAGACAGGGTAGCTATTTTTGTCAATGCCAAGTGGGAAAGTCATTGTAATCGGTGTACAGTGTGTGTAAGTTGGTTCTACCGCTTAGAAACCCTCTCTGGACAACAGAAGAGAGCACTGTCTGGTCCTGCGCAATTCTCACAGTTGTTATATTTGAACCCATTGTTGAAAGTCTTCCCCGTGTTCACACATACACTTTACCAAGCATGATGTCGTTCTCCAGGGATGGGTCTCTCCTGACAACATGGCCAAAGTACGTGAGATGAAGTCTCGCTATCCTGGCTTCTAAGGATCATTCTGTCTACTCTTTTTCCAAAACAGATCAATGCAAATAAATCTGTGGCAGTCTATGGTACTTTTAATATTCTTAGCCTGTACTGTAATCCATTAGAGAAATGATGTTTTTTGTTTTTGTCTTCTTCATAACATATTTGCTGAGCATTTACTCCATGATAGGTATCATTTCAGTTAATCCTCGCAGCAATAAGGAAAGTACAATTTACAGATGAGGAAACTGAGGCTATGAGGATAAGTCTTTCCATAAAGTTCTCTCACTAGAACCTGATGGGTTCAAGTACTTAATGCTCATGGCCACTGGACAATCATTTGATTGGCCCTCAGAACCACTGTGGCATTGCCAGGGTGTCATTACTTCCTTTGGTTTTGCCTTCTTCCATGCAGCTTTAAAAGAAATAAAAACTGTAACTTGGTCTAGGTCAGTCTGCCTTTCATCATTTATAAGTTCCATGATGAAGATTCTCCAGAATCTGCAATGATGGTGGCCTTGTACTCATTCACGGCTACTACTTCCAGGGGGGTGGGGAAATGCCAAGCACTTAACCTCCCAAGCCAAACAGGATGCGCTCTGGACTGAGTGACGACCTTGGGCAGCTCTTTCCTCTTCTACAAAAGAAATCTGACAACTGCCTCTTCGCATGACTGTTATAAAGGTTAGTGTGATAAGGTACCTAGCGCAGTACAAGTCTCAAACTGGGCCCTCGATATATAATGGTTATCCTTATTGCCGATGAGTTGAATACTAAGCATGCAGGAATTCAAAATAGACATTTTATATAAGTCAAAGAGCAGTGCTTTTTTAAAAAAAGTATTCTGATTACAATTCCAACCCTTCCTCTCCCTGGTGCCATAAAGAAGGCAATTGGGAAAGGCTTTCTCTCCCCCAACAAACTCTCCCACACTTACCCTTAGAAAGAAGTACATTCAGAACTGAGGTATACACAATACACTGGAGGAAAACACAATTCATCAAGTTCAAGTTACAGATCTCAAGAGAAAGGGATCAGGGAGGTTGTAAACTTGTCAAAGAGGAAATCAAGCTGCTGTTCCGCCAGGGGAGGGCATCCCCCTGTGAAGAACTGGCCACAGAAGCATTCTTCCGCCTACATATTGCACATGTGAATCCTCTCTGACCGTCCTGGAGTTGCTGTCATTGTTCTTCCCTTAGTTACAAAAGCACTGCCTGGCTGTGCTGCCAAGACAAGGCCCAGGAAAGGTTTCTCATTTCCAGAGAGCCCTGGATTGCCTATCTCAACTTGCTTTAACCCTCCTGGCTCAGCAGAACTCCACAGCCAGTCAAGTTCAGCACATACAAAGGTGCCTCAAAAAGTACATGGGAAAATGTAATGAGAAGATATTGGAGTTTTCCCACAGACTTTATAAAGTCTCCTCATATCTATTATCCCTTATGGAGCCATCCTCCATAAGGCCATCCCTCCAATGAGGGACAGTAAAAATTTTCTTGGAGTTTGGTCTCCCCCCTTTTTTTCTATAACATTAGCTTTAATCTATCTTCTTTAAAGTTGTTCATTCATCCAACAAGTGCTTGTTGGGGGCTTACTTTATTTCTTGAACTTTGAAAGATGTTATGTGATTGGTCATGTCTATCCCACTAGACAGGACTTTCATGAAGAGCAGGATAAAATAGAAATGGTGTGGGCTTCATCCTCATACTACTCCATGGACCTGCTCCATGCCAGGCATTCAGTAAACATTAGCTAAGTTAGATTGACAAAAGTTGGAAGATATTTGTATGGGACTTTTCCTTCAGGAGGAAGAGTCAGTATCATAGGAGGAAACAGTATCTTGAGGTTTGAAGGAAAGCTCAACTTTGTAGGGAGAAAGTGTTATGAAAGTTCCAAACCTCAACCTATTCACCTATTTATACACTAGGAGCAGGGACCTGCATGATGAAGAAATTTAGGGATCAGTCACAGGGCACAATGCAATTGCTAGCACTTTCCTAACATGCTACTTTTCCAATTTGTGGATTCAGTGTCTCTGATTTTGACTCATGCTTCCACAGAAACAAAATCCCTACCAAATGTGTGAGACAGGGTTCTCTGGAGAAACAAAACCAGGACACTTATGATTATATACATATAAGGATAGGTTTATGTAGCAAGAAGGAATATAATGGCTAATTAGTGCACACAGCAGTACAGAGGGCTCAGTTCAATTACTTTCATGGAACAGTTAAAATACTGAAGATCCTTCAACTCACATCCTCAGGCTGCCGGTCCAAGGAAGTAGAATCTGCCTCCAGGCAAGACTGGCAAATTTGGCCGGATCAGTCAGCAGGGTGGGGCAGCAACTGTGAGTAGTGCTGCAAGCCTAGGGAAGCAGGCCCAGATGGTATCTTGAACTCAATGGATGTGTATACCAGCATGGTGAAGCAGGTCTCAAAGGAGCCTAGCTCTAGTGACAAGATCCATGGGTTGGCTCAGGCCACAGGTAGTGCAGCACACAGGTGAAACAAAGAACTAACTCAAGAGGTAGCACACAGGTTTTATCACCAGGGAGGAAGAGAGATGGGATGCCCGGATAAAAAAAGTTTGTATTTCAATCGCCCTCCAATCAAGTTGTCACCTGATTAAACTCTGCCTACATGGTCCTATGGAGGCCTGGTTAGCATAATAAACCTAACTATTGCACCAAATCAGTTTCCACTGAACTGATTTCAGCTTCTGTCAACCTCCTGGGTGTCAGAGTAGAACTGTGCTCCATCGGCTTAATAATGACTGATGTTTTAGAAGTAGATTGCCGCACTTTTGTCTGAGATCATTGCATCACTCAGAGCTCTTCCATATGTGGTAGGCTGAGTTGTCTAGAGAAACATAACCAAACAAAACTTTATAACAAGAAGCTATTTTATACCAACAAGGCATCCCAGTCCAATCCAACTCAAATCTGTAGGTATGATGAGAGCCAGTCAGGGGAACTCATCAGACTTACATAGCTACTACCTGAGGCCATAAAAAGGTTCAGCAGGAATCAGGAAGCTCACGGACCAGAAAGTGCAGTTGCATGGATCCAAGGTCAATGGGAACATGCCGGGGAACTCATAGCTCTCAGGGCTGGGTGGCCCACATAGGGTCACCTCTGGAGGCAGGCGCAGAGTCTCAGCAAGCAGTGAAGGGGCAGAGAGAGGGGGATGGTGTCCCCAGTGTTTCTCTTATAAAAAGGCCACATCTTCTAAGAGGCACCATTAGGCTGTGACCTAAATGACAAGTAGGACTCCACCCTTCCACAAGTGCGAATTGGCAAAAAATGTAACTACAACAACATATAAGTAGCAAAGTGATTTAATGATCTAAAGAGTTATTTGCTACACCTACTTATAATGGTCTTTTGGTTGTTGTTTGTTTTCTTTTGGGTCAAGAAGAGGGCTAGAAAAAAATCAAAGCTTAATGAAGAAACTTATTACAAACACCAGCCGTAGAACCTAAATTTTAAGTCATAGCATCTGAGTGCTCACTTTATCTTCTGTTAAACTCGCAACGATTTTGTTAATAAAGATCATCGCTGGTTAGTGTCACACAAGAGTTAAGTGGGCAAAATGCTATTCCTTTGCGTCATCTGTGAAGGAAACAAGCTTAAATCCGGGGGATAAGAAGAGGGCTCTGGAACTTAGAAGACAAGAGCCAGGAAGGTGAGGGAGAAGACTGGCTGGTTAAGAACTCCTCTGACCTTACAGGATGTCTTGAGAGATGCAAGCACTGGATAAGAGAACACAGGAGAGAATCAACCAACCTGGCTTGATGTAGAATGGCTAAGAAGACGTGGCTTATGCATAGCTCATTCTTTGGAGAGAAATAAGAAGGAAAATAACATTTTTTTGAGTGGCTCTTACCTGCAATGAGTTCCTCATTGAATACTTATACCCCTGTGAGGCTCAGAGAGGTTAACAGTTCACTAGTAATAAACTTGAACAACTTAAGAAGATATGAAAAATGTAAAGGGGTGGGTGGTAGGGTAAGGATTTGGGCAGTTTTATAACTCTGAAGTCCAGTATACCACTCCATAAATGATTACTGTGTGGAATGAGGGAGTTTGTAGTCAAAGGAAGATAGGGCAGTCAGATAGTATCTTAGCAGCTGGAATTGAGTGAAATATGGCTGGAATGTTTTCTGCTCATTTGTCGTCTTGGTGCCAGTGAACAAACATAACAAGATTCGAGAAGCGGGTAATGGAACGGGTTTATACGGAAATTTCAAGTTGGAAATGAGAGAATAGAAACGCAAAAGACCCTAGGATCTATTTCAACTTTTTCTGGTAATAAAAATGTGGATTTTTAGGTAACTGCTCAAGCAGGAAAAAAAAGAAAAACTAGTTGCCTTTTGGTGTCCGGACCAAAAAGACTAACAAGCAAAAACTTATGCAGCGGGTTGAGTCCCTGGAAATGACATCCACAGGAATCAGGGAACAGAGTGGTCACCTACCAGGGCTTCAGTGGAGGTTGACAAAGGTCCATTGTTTACTCATGGGGCTTCTGCAGTTTCCAATATTTATTGGACTGCTGCCATTGAAGTTTTCCAGGACCTGAGCCCAAGCGGGCAATGAGCAGAGAGCCATTACAATGTCCAGGGGCAAACAGCAGAGAGAAAAAATGATGTTCATGACGCAGAGGTGCTAACGGAGGCCGTGTGACTGTAAGCCCCACGATCCTCACCAAGCCATTGTTATTGTCAGGGGCTGTGAAGTTCAAGCCTGATCTGTTTGCTCTGCTTTCGGCACCCCATGATAATTTCAGTGTCCTTTGCCAGAGATGTCATTCAAATGCATCAGTTCTCTTCAGACATCCGTATTGCATGTCTGACTTGCATATGAGGTGAGTGGAAACCCCACAGCTTGGACTCGGTGCACCTTTTGTCCTCACAATGACATCCTTACTCTCCAATGCTTTAAAGAGGTCGCATGTGGTGGATTTACCCAGTGTAGTCTCTCATTAGCTTTCTTGATGGCTGTTCCTATGAGCATTGATTATAATTCCAAGCAAGGTGACATCCTTGGCAGCTTCAATATTCTCCTCCATTTATCATGATGTTATCAGTTGTGAGGATTTGGGTTTTCTTTACTTTGAATTGCAATCTATGGTGCACACAATTCTCCATCTTCATCAGGAAGCGCGTCACATCCTCATTACTTTCAGTGAGCAAGGTGGTATCCATTGTCTATCAAAAGTTGTTAAAAAGGGCTGAGCCCCAGTGGCGTAGTGGTTGTGCGCGGGACTGCGGCCCACTGGGACGGAGGTTCAATTCCAGCAGTGGGGCTGGGCCTCCTACTGCCACCACCGGAGAGCAGGGATGCCCACAAAAAAAAAAAAAAGTTGTTAAAAAGTCTTCCTCAAATCTTGCTGCTGCATTCCCCTTCATATTGTCCAGTTTCTTGAATGATTTTGAATAAATTATCTTGAATTATTTTGAATAAATATGATGAGAGGATGCAACCCTATGCACACACCTTCCTGGACTTAAAATCACGCATCATTCTCTTGTTCTATCTGAATGATTGACACTTAGCCCATGTCCAAGTTTTTGGTGAGCACAATGAAGTGCTCTGGGATTTCCATTCTTCACAAGGCTATTTATAGTTTATTGTGATCCACGTAGTTGAATGTCCTCGTAGAGTCAATAAAACACAAGTAAATATCTTTCTGGTATTTTTAGCCAAGATCCATCTGACATTGACAATAATATCCCTCATTCCATGACCTTTTCTGAAGCAGGCTTAACTTTCGACAGTACCCTGTTGATATACTACTGTAGCCATTTTAAAATTATCTTCAGCAAGATTTTACTTGTGTGTGATGTCAATGATCTCCTTTGACAATTCTCATTTTATGTTGACTCAGCTTTCTTTGGAATGGATACAAATATGAAATCATTCTCTTCGTCGTCATCATCTTTCTTATCACCCTGCCATCCATTCCAGGCTCTTTCTGAATCTGAACTCGCTTCGGGCTCTTTCAGTTCCTAGGCAACTCGTGGCTTATCTTTCATTGTTTCGCATCTAGAGATTGCAGAAAGTATTTGAGAGATTGTGGTCTTAACCTTAAGTCAGCTTATAAATAAAAAGAATAAACAAAATGGCAGCAAATTGCTGGTTATCTTTCAGAATGTCCCCAAATGTCAGGAGGCAGTGTCCTCGTTTAAATATCAGAGAAGTTGTGTAACTAGCCCAAAATGTGAGTACCTGGTAATGGCACAGCCAGAAGTAAAATATCCTGACTCCCAGGTTCAACCTCTCTCTACCAGACTCTGCTGCTCCTTCCAAGTCACCCTTTCAAGAGGGCTCGCCTTCCAGGTCCTCGGCTCAACCTCTCCTTTATGTTTTTATGCATAGTATTCTCTGGAATTTGTCTGGATTGTGAGACATTTCAGAAGATACGTGAGATTGTTAAGGAGTATTATGCCAACATGACCGATAAACACATGTGGGATTAATTGAAGGGCATAGAGATAAAGGGCTTGGTGAGCCCAGCCTTTCTAGTTTTGGGGTCTCTTGCTCTCTGATGGTTGGACCAGGGTGTAGCTGCCTTAGCCAGTTCCCTGCTTCAGCTGGCAAGGCTCACTTCCTGTAAGACATTCTTGAGGAGAAGTGACATGGACCTACCCTGATGCAGGCCTGGGTGCTGGATCAGCGATGTGGAGACCCCTGCCAGTGCTGAGATGCTTACACACACTCACAGATTTGGCTTTCCTCCTGCAGTTGGCATTAGTAAATTTGTTTTGCGAGATTGAGGAGGACTTTGCAGATTGGTGTTAGACATACAGGTCAATGTTGGACTTACGGGCTTGGACAGGACTAGGTGGGGATGATTTCTTAGTGTACCCTCACCCGTCACATAAAACTCTCTGATACATATATGAGTTTCTGTGGATTTGTTTTCCTTCTTCACCCAGATTAACACAGTGCATTTACCATAGCGATCATATTTATACATGGTGCATTTCGAGTGGGGTTGCTAAGCTCAGGTTCAGTGGTTTGAAACCACCTGGCACTTGGAGGGAGAAGGATGAGGCTTTCTACTCCCATAAGGAATTGAGGAATCAGAAACCCACAGGCCTGGGTCTACCCTGTTCTATGCTCTGAGTCATAATGGACTTGATGGTGGTTAATTTTTTTAGAGTTAATACCCAGGGAGTTCTGCCCTATTTAAGTAAATGTTTACACAAATCTCATCAATGATAAAGGGGCCCAAGTGGAGCAATGATAAAGTGCCCAACTGCCAAATAAAGTGTAGGTGATGCATACTCACCTGCCAGTTCTGTGCACGAGAGCCCTGGCCATCTGCTTTCATATGGACCAGATCTAGGAGTTGCTGTGGGGCAGCCCTCAATGGTGGCACACAATGATGGCAGCATGGGTACGAGGAATCCACTGCCACAGATTCGATGCTGAATCATTCTGACCCTGTAGGGTAGGGTAGACCTGTCCCTGTGGGTTTCAGAAACAGCAACTCTTCATGGGATCAAAAAACTCCCTCTTTTTCCTAAGGAGTACTTGATGGTTTTAAACTGTTGGACTTGTGGATCATGGTCCAATGAGTAGCCACTACACCACCAAGGCTTCATCCATCAAAGGACCACACACTCTATGTCAGCCATCTGAGAAAGTAAGCAGGTCAAATTCTAAGTTTTTATGCTGAAAATGAATCGAATGATATTTCTCACAATTCAGGTGACGCTTGTTGAGGCACGCCAGCTGAACAGAGCCCCTTTCTGCTTTATGTTGCCACGTCTAATTAACTACCAAGTTCACACTGGGCCTCTGCGTCCTAGCAACAGTCTATGGGTCATTCTTGGAAGAGCCATGAACTGCAAGGCAATGAAACAAAGCGTCTTGCTCTTGTCTCATGTTGCCATGTATAAACTATGGGTATGAGACAGCAGTTATTTTTATATTCTTTTAAAGGTCACATAGGATAAATGATTACAATAACATTTCAACCACCGACTCCAGGCTTTTACTAGTAAATCTTGATATTGATTTGAAAAGCTGCAAGTCTTATCTTCTAATATTTCTGATCAGGCCATAAATCCTTAAAAATCAAATCATTTTCTGAATGAAAGGTCTATGAAAATAGACGATGGATTTCATGGGCTGTCAAAGCAAAAATGTTACATTTCACAGCTTGTCATTGAGTATGATATAAAACACCTGCAGGTAGATTATTTATATCAATAAAATCATTCTTCTGCATGGGAAGTTGTTTCCTGGGAAATAAAAGTAAAATGTAGGAATAGCTTTTGGCCAAAAGTAGGTATTTTCTGCTGTGGAATTAGGTGATGAAAAACAATGTGGGTAAGTTCCCAAAGCCATTTTTTTTTTTTGGAAATTGGGAATGTAACTGTTGTGGGTATAGCTCAAGGTGGGCTACATTCCTCCTTGGATATGACACATTTTCCATCCATCTGCTGCTAATTTTGCTAGAGGGGAATCAGAATTTACTTAAAATATCTGACCCCTCCATTTGGGTACTGTTCATTTTTTTTTTCTCCAAAGGGTCACCCAAATTAGATTCATATTTTAGTCCACTTATGTCTGCCAAGAATTAATCTTACCCTTCTAGACAGTGGCTGTGGGGTTATGAAGTGAGTTGGTATTGCTATTTTTTTTTTGTGGTTACAGACAATGGTCCTTCCTCCAGCCAACTTTCTTATCAATCAATGCGTCACAAAGGCTGACATGTATCCTTATCAGACCAATCCCACATCCCAGTGCTCCAAGCCATGAGGATTAGTTAATATCCTGCAGAGATGAATCTGGAAAGTCACCATCCCACAAGAGAGGCATCAAAGAATACCTCTAACCAAATGCAGATCTATAGCTAGGTCCGTGTAATTATACATGAGGGTGCTTCAAAAGGTTCGTGGAAAGTGAAAAGATAATCGAGTTTTTTCTACACACTTTTGCAGCCCCCTGGTACATCCACTAATCTTCTACTTTAAGCCCATTTGTGCAAATAAGGAAGACAATGATGTCAAAAATTCCTTAAAAAACTGAAAAGTACTGCAAGTATTTTTAGATAGAAGGGTAAATATGTCTGCGCACACACTGAAATAATTCAGGTAAGTTTATAAATGTATCCATGTGACTATATAAATTATCTCCCAGGGCCCTGGTGGCCTAGTGGTTATGTGTTGGCCTGCTAATCACCAGGTCAGAGGTTCAAAACCACCAGTGAGAAAGATGAGGCTTCTACTCTCATAGAGTGACAACCTGGGAAACAGGGGCATCCTCTAGGGAAACAACTCAATCTCTCATTCTCCTCTCCATGTGAGTTGCCATGTCTCTTAAAGTGGCAGAACCAGGAGTACCAAGGGTCCACGTCAAAGCGGGGCACTCTGCATCGAGCACTCACAGATGGGGGTTCTCATCCCAGTGTTGATGCTGAACCAGTCATTTCCCATCTCCCCCTCTCAGAGGATTGCCTTGATGAGTAAATTAAGATGACAGATATACCGGCACATCGTGGGTGGTCCATAACGATTAGATAACCAACTCTAAATGGAGAAGTGGCAAGGCGATTAGAAGAGGGACGATGTATGAATCTGATCTGCGGGGAACGTCCTGGGCAGAGAGAGATGCCGGTTCAGGCGCTCTCTTCTTAGACCCAGAAGACCAGAGGTGAGGCTTCTTTTACAACAGTACATAATCTCAGGCACACGTAAGAAACCTTGCCACCTCTGTCCAGTAAAATACAAATCACTGACTGCCGTTTTTATTTTAGGCTGTTAGATAGTTAGTACATCGTTAATTCCGACACACACTCAAGCTTGCCATCACTGTCAGGTCCATTTTATCTCCACCTCCCTCTTTCACAGATCCCTGGGCGGAGGTAAAGTTCTGCTCCCCAAGTGTCGCTGGGCACTTTTAGACAACCTGTATCTCCAGGCGCTCACCCCTTTGTTGAGACAATTTACAACTCAAAACAGCAACAACACGATGTCTTTCCCGTGAGGTAACGCTAACAGTAACAGTAAAATGGAGCAGCGTTGTGATATACCTTACTGTAATTAAAGAGACCTGCTCTTTGGAAATCCCCAAGACAAGTCTTTATTGCAACTATTATTTAATCATGAGCATAATAATTAAAAGCTCATCCGCAGATCAGAATCACAGTGTGTCTGTGGCCTCTCAGAGATACTGTTCGCACGATGCGCTGCTGCCTTCGCTGTGGCAACTGGGGCCTAGGCTGCCTGTGCCCAGATGAGGGTTCCCTGGTGCACTCGGGCCTCCCTTCCAAGGTATTGGTCTCTTTGCTTATAAACTGACGTTAAGGTACCTCCCTCCCAGCATTGCAGCTGAGCAGGATGACAGCCCAGATCTCCTGAGTTTAGCGGCGTACATCCAAATATGTAAAAGAAGACACAAATGTTTAACTATGTTCCAAGGCCTATGTCATCTGTGCACTTGGGGGCAAGTTCACAAGTTTTGCATCAGTTATCGATTAATTAATTCCATTGCCACGGTACGGCTTTATGTAACAAGCATTTTCTCTCGCACCGACTGTGTTTCAGCCTTGTGGTAGGCTCTGGAGAGAGAAACATTTTCAAGGGAGCTCACTGTTGGATTAAGGCCAACCTGACTGCATTGTTCTTTAAACTCTTCCTTTAAGGTGTGCAGAAAGGTGTCCACGGACTATTTTATTAACAGAATTAGCATGCAAGCAAAGGCAATACCTGGGTTACAGATGCCTGCCAGTCCTTTTGTTTTATGTCAGTTTGTCCTCACTATGAAAGGGTTAGGGGCTTAGTCCTGGTGGCGTAAGTGGTTGAGTGCGGGACTGCGGCCCGTGGGCTTGGCGGTTCAAAGCCAGCGGCGGCTCTCAGGAGCAGCACTGGGTAGCACCCATGACCACCAGAAGCAATGATGCCCCCCCCCCCCCCCAAAAAAAAAAAAAAAAAGAGAAAGGTTTAGGAGTCCGGGTGGCAGAGTGACTGCACATCCGCCTGTAAAATACAAGGTCAGTGGTTTGAAACCACCAGCCACTCCTAGAGCAAAAGACCAGGCTTTCTACTCTCACGCAAATCCAGAAATGCACTGGGGCTGTCCTACAGGGCTGCTACGTGTCAGAATCAACTCGATGGCAGGGAGTCTGGTTTGTGAAAGACTGAACCGATTCCCTACTCAAAATAAACTGCTCATCCCCATTACCATCCGTTGCCACAGATACAGCTTTCAAGGTGTAGAAAACACGTCGAACCTATTCTGGCATCAAATCGGGCCTTATGTGAGCACACAAGAATCACCTGGGGGGGAGGAGGGGCGGTTACCCTGTAATTCTGAGCGTGTACTTGGCAAATTTTTAGCAGGAGGCCAAACTGGAATCAGCACAGTAGAACTGGTCCTTAGGGTTCCTGAGATTGTGAATCCTTATGAGTGTAGTCAGCCTCGACTTTCTCCCATGCAGAACCCGGTGGGTTTGAACTGATAACCTTCCAGTTGAGCAGCCTACCTCCTAGCCCACTGCCCTGCACTAAGGAAAGGCTAAACAAAAAATGGCAGGTGTGGGCTCTCACTCACCTACTCTTTCCATTTAAAGACACAGCTAGGGGCACATCTTGTTTCTAACCTGGAGACTGCAGTAACAGTATCAGATCTACAGTTAACATGTGGCCCTTTAATTATAATTTCCTTTCATTATGGCTAATTTACAATTTGACTAGCAGTCTGTGCTTTCCCTGAATGTCTCAGCTCTAAACCAGCAGAAAGAAGCCCTGGCGAAATGGCAGTCAAGCGTTCATATAGACTGAGTGAGCTCCTGCCGTCACCCTGGCTGCTTGCTGTGTAGTAGACTGACGTCCACCCTCCACCGAGGCAGAGACCTGTAAGGGGTTCCTGACATTGAAGCACAGAGAGTGGAACGGCTTTTAATTTTTGAGAAAGCATGTCTGCCTTTCCATACAGCCCGAGGCACCATCAGCCAGGTCGTTGGGAAGGACTGGGTGTAGTCAGTTGAAGCATTTACTTTTTCCTACTTTGATTTATATCCATAATTGTTTTACTTACCGCATGCCTTAAGTCAGTAGGAATTTTCTGTGCTATAGTAATACGATAAAGAACAAAACCTTATTTCCCCCTGTGGACTTTATGCAGCCACATGAAGGAGAAATTAGAGCAGACTGCGGGTGGCGCTATAGAGCTTGTTATTCAAATCCCAGGCAACCACGAGTTTCTGTTTGGCTTCCTTTGTTTTACTCTTGGGAGGAGGAAAGCAGGAAATTAACCGGGAGAGTTAAGTAAAACAAAACCTTTTTTTTCAGAGCAATCATAATTCACATGGTGAGATAGTGATAGAGGGACTTCAGGGTTTACTATGCATTTAGAGTAACTGCTATAGGGGAAATGTCCAGCACGTGTCCTTCAGGTTGTCACACTGTGGTGGCTTGCGTGTTGCTGTGATGTCCAAAGTCATGACTGTGGTTTTTCAAGTACCAGCAGGGCCACCCTTAGCGTACTGGTTTCAGCAGAGCTATTAGACTAGGAAGCAAGAAAGGCCAAGAAAGCCCTGGCAATCTCCTTCTTAAAAAAACTGGTCCGAAAACGCTTATGAGCAGGCGTAGAACACAATCTGGTCTGGAGTCAGAAGACAAGCCCCTCAGGTTGAAGACATTCCGAATGCTTCCCGCGAAGAACTGCCTCCTTCTCTTCCTTCCAAGAATCGGCCTTCATGATGTGGTTGGAGCAAGGCCTTCCGCACGGTCCATGGCTGACGTGGCACAGCTCACACTGAGAAGAAGCAGCCGGATACCCTCGCCGAGCATTGGAACGTGGTGTGATAGGTGTGATAGGTGTGATAGGTGGTGTGATAGGACGATAGGTGTGACAGTCGGAAAGATGGCAGTGGCAGGAGGGACCTGAAATGGAGGAGGACTGGCCATGTTGCCATTTTGAGGAGAACAATCACATAGCCTGCTCTGCCAGGAAGGATGCATTAAAGAGGAACGGCATCCCATTCACTGTCCAAAAGAATATTCCAAGATGCCTTTGAAGTAAAATGCCATCCGCGAGCGATAGGATAATACCCACGGGTCTTCAAGGAAGATCAATTAACACCATGGTTCAAACTGTCCTAGCCAGTCTACTGCCAAAGATGGAGAAAAAAGTCATCAACCATTCACTTAAAATGAATTGATAATTACGAATGACTAGACAGAATCAGTAGTTAGAAAATATGGTCTCGGGGCTGAGCCCAGGTGGCGCAATGGTTGAGTGCGGGACTGTGGCCCATGGGCTTGACTGTTCAAATCCAGCAGCAGCTCTCCAGAATCAGCACAAGGTAGCTCCCATGACCACTAGAGGGCAGTGATGCCCCCCAAACCAAACCAAACAAATCAACAAAGAAAATATGGTCTCAGTGATAGAAATTATACTAGAGATAGCATGATATCATTTTGCAAGACTCGCCATGTGTATTCATCACAAATATCCTTTTCCAACAACATGTAGGAGGACTATCTGCACAGATCTCACCAAACAAAGTATAAAGAAATGAAAGGCGGTTTTTTCAGTGGACAGGGATGCTCAATGCCATTAGTCAGAACACAGGGAGGGATGACTGCAAAAGAGACCATAATTTGGTCACTTGTAAGTTCAAGTAAATGCAAAAGGAAAGTCCACAAAAGCCAAAGTATGGTCGTCAGCTTATCTCACTTGAATTTAAAGAATAGATTTTTTTAAAAATATAAATAATTTTAATGGAGGCTCACACAACTCTTATCACAAACCATCCATCCATCCATCCATTGTGTCAAGCACATTTGTACATTTGTTGCCATCATCATTCTCGAAACATTTGCTTTCTGCTTGAGCTCTTGGTATCGGCTCCTCATTTCTTCCTCTTCCCTTCCATGCCCTCCCTCCCTCATGAACCCTTTATAAATTATTATAATAATTATTATTTTGTCATGTCTTACACTGTCTGATGTCTCCCTTTCACCCACTTTTGTTGTTCATCCCCCGGGGAGGGGTGATATGTAGGTCATTGTGATCATTTCTCCCATTCTCCCCACCACCTTTACTTTGCTTTCCTGATATTGTTACTCTCATTATTGGTCCTGAGGGGTTTATCCATCCTGGGTTCCCTGTGTTTCCAGTTCCTATCTGTACCAGTATACATTCGCTGGTCTAGCTGGATAGGTAGAATTGGGATCACGTTAGTTGGTGAGAATGAAGCATTGAAAAACTAGAGGAAAGTTGTAAGTTTCACTGGTGCCACACTGCACTCTGATTGGCTCATCTCCTGCCTGCGGCCCTAGAGAATACACTTAACACATTGATTATCGGTGACTGATGACACGTTGAGCTGTGGGATGACATCAAGGATATCATATGTGAAGAAAGACAAAGGTCATTAGGAAGGCAGTAAAGGAAGAAAAGGACAGCATGGATGTCAGAAAAGACACTGAAACTCACCCCTGAGTGCAGGGTAGCTAACACGGAAGTGAAAGAGGAGTTTGAAACCACCCACAGTGCTGGGGAAAAAAGACTGGGTTTTCCCCTCCCTTACATATGCAGTCTCAGAAATCCACGGGGAGTCGCTGGGAGTCAGTGAGTATTGGAGGATATCATGGGCAAAACATGGAGCAGAAGAGGCCACAGCAAAAGATGATGAAAGGAACACACAGTCACTATCCAGAAACTGGCCCTGACATTCAGCCATTCCAGGAGGTAACATGGGATCCACAAGGCATGGGCAGCAAGCAAGCTCTAGGAATGGATGGAATACCAGTTGAGATAGTGCAACAAGTGGGTGCCATACTAGAAACATCAAGACATTTGGACGGAACTGACATGGCCAGGAGACCGTGTCCCTTCTACAGAAAGGCGATCTCACAGAATGTGAAAATTATTCAGTCATATCCCCAATGTCACATGGAATCTTGCTAAAGGTCATTCAAGATGATGTAGTAGTATAGAGTCAGGGAACTGTCAGAAGTTCAAGGTGGGTTCAGAAGAGGATGGCATAGAAGGGATATCCTAGCTGACTCATATGGGCTTTAGCTGAGAGCAGAGAATACCTGTGCTTTATTACCTGTGCAAAGTCACTCACCTGTGTGTATCATAACAGATTAGTGAACACAGATGAGGATGGGAACGGCAGACAAACGTGGCAATCAGACCGACAGACAATCCTTTGAACAGAACATGGGGTCCTTGTTCAGGAAGGTGTGCAGGGAGGGTTGTTACTTACTCAATCTCTACTCTGAACGAATACATCGAGGAGTTGAGCTACAGAAGAAGAATGGGTTCTCGAGATGTCAGCATCGGAAGAAGGTCCATCAATAGACTGCTATCTGCAAGGGACAGGGGCTTGCTTGCTGAGAGCGAAGAGGGGTTGATGCACTTGCTGATCAAGATCAGAGACTACAGGCTTCGGTGTGGATTACACTTACATAGAAAGAAAACAAAACTCCTCACACATGGACTAATAGGCAGCCTCGTGGTAAACTGAGAAAAGACCGACGTGGTCAAGGATCCCATTTTACTCGGATCCACAGACAAAACCCATGGAAGCAGCAGTCAAGAGATCACGTGAATTATTGGGGTGAGAAAATCTGCGGCCAGAGGCCCCTGCAGTGTTTGACAGGAAAGACGCCACTGGAGGGGTGACAGTGTGCCTGTTGTCCATAGCTTCCTGTGGGTGTAAAAGCCGGCAGGGAAGACAGACGGCTGAAGATGTCTTTGAATGACGGCGCGAGTAAAGCGTGCTGAATGTGGCGTGGATCGCGGCGGAAGGAGGAGCACATTTGTGTTGGAAGAAGGCTGGGCATTCTCCTTAGCAGCAAGCATGGCGGGACCTTCTTTTTATGGACTTTGAATACACAGTCCCTGGAGAAGGGCACTGTGCTTGGCCGAGTGGAGTCTGGGAAAAAGAGGAAGAGCGTCAATGAGATGATTGGCAACAGAGGGCTCAGACCTAGGAAAGATGGCGAGGAGAGACCAGGCCTGGGCCCTTCATAGAATCCCGGTGAGTTGGAGGCAACCTGGCAGTCCTCACAGGAACAAAAGACATGGCACCCCCCACCCCCCCACCCCGGCAGCAAGAGGCTTCATGGTCTCCACACTGAAAGCCTTCATCCGTTTGCACTATGGTTTTGTACACAGCAGCACTTGCTGTCCTCAGGCAGACCAGGTTGGGGGGGCCAAGGTTGTGTGTTTGTGCCTCCAATTATACAACAGCTTTAAGCCATCTGTCCTGTGAGGTGCCATTCTTTTATGGTCACTTTTTATTTAGGGATGCAGGCATCCTGCTTCACAGGATACTGACAGAACTCCACATCTGTCTCCACGAGACTCCTGTGCCCAAACATCTGGCTTCCTCGCCTTGCTAATGTCTCATCATGACCTTCACAGCTGAAGTCACTCTGGACTGTCCTCCTTTCCAGCTGAGAGCGAGAGAACCAATGAAATACCTTTTCCTGTTGCTGGGCGACGGTGCATATTTTGAAAACATGTGCCATAAATGCAGCAGCTCGCGAGCCTGCCATTGGCTAGCTGGGCGTTCTGCGCAACGCCGACGCGTGAGGCTGGCAGACGAGTGACAGGTGGGAATAGCTATGCAAATATATTACTGGCCTGATGTTCCACTGGAGAGAAAAACTATTTCAAGGCTGAGTGACAACTATAACATACCCTGTTAGAAGAAAAATAAATCTCCCCGAGTCTACATTCAGGCATCTGAAGAGCAGTTATGGGAATACTGAGAGTAAAAAAAAAAAAATCTTCAAGGTTGTCTTACCCTCAGATGTTTTGCTTTGCCTGGTTTGATGTACATGTGGTAGAAATACAGATCTATTTCTACACGCCTAATCCTGCTATGTGTTTATACGTGTAGAGGCCACGTGTGTTTACTTAGGAAATAATGCTGGACACTGTCAGGGGTGCTTATAAATGTTCTTCTCCTTGTCTGCAGCTCCCCTCCTCCCTTTACCTTCCTCCCCTGACCTTCAAATCCAAACATCCCCACGGCCCCAGGACCAGGTCAGCATCAGGGGTGGGATTGGCTATGTTTTATCTCCCCCTGTCCACTTAAAATATTTGCATCCTGGTGGGAGGATGGGAACAGGCCCTGTCCAAACAGCTTGGGGATGCATCTTTGCAGGCACAGAGAGCCGTGCGGACACAAGTAACTGCTTTTGTGAACATGGGGTTAACAGTTCACACACAAATCTGCCGAGCAGCCTCCAGGAAATCATGTCCTTCTGCTAATTGAATTCTAATGATGCTGGGAAGTAGATTAAGAATTGAATTTCTTTTTTTTTTTTTTACATTGAGTTTCAAATATCGGTGTAGTAGGGGGATGTTGGGCCAATTGGACTGGCTTAATTCCTCAGTTGGTTCAAATTAATTCAGAAAGAAAGGACGACTTCAGAAGCATCTTGTCGGCTATGGGTTGATTCAGTTGAAGAGGCTGGTGGGGCTTTGGAAGCTGTCAGACAGAGCCTCCTGAGATCAGGTGCGGTGAAGAGACAGAGGAGGGAGTGACATCACCCCAGGAGACTGTTGTTCATCAGGAGATTCAGGGCCCACCTAATCACCTTGCCCTGGAAATGATATTATTTGCCTTATACTCTTTGGGTGAGCCAAGCCAGTGTGGCCATCTGGGGGGTTAGTTGTGGAAAGAGTAATATTTCAAAGACATAATAGAACTTTTTCTCAAGTTGGCCTGGGTAAAGTTTCTGGGGGAGCCATTAGAGTGAAGGGATCCCTGGTGAGTGTCACCCAGTGTTTACAAATCATGAAGGTGCCTTCTTGGCATGCATTTCTAGTGTGTTCCAGAAAGGCCTGTTGGCCATGAATGAGTCTGACTGGGACTGAAGAATACTATCTGAATGTCAGAGACACGTACACTACTCCTGCAGAGGTTGCCAGGATCCTGGCTGTCTGATACCCCTCTCATTTCTAGAAGAATCGGTCCTTTATCCAATGCAATCATGCACTTCTGACTAGGGGCTGACAACGTTTGATTGGACCCCACCCCTTGTCATAGTGGGCTGGTTCAGGGGTAGACATGTGACTCAAGGACCAAGCAGAAAATGTCCCTGATGGAAGAAGGAATACCAAACTGGCACCTGGAAACCTTCCCTCCTGGAGGAAGTTGCTGCAAGATGAGAAATCTCGGCCTCCACTCAGGCCGCATTTACTACCTGGTCAAGAGAGCCAGGCCGCAGGGGTCCTCAGCTTCTAGTGGCAGTGTGGGGACTCTGTGTAGGGTCGGGGGAGGGCTGACTGGGTGCTCCTGGGTGCAGAGTCTCAGCAGGCAGTCAGCTCAGTCTGTGGGGCAGGTTCTGGTTTGGGGGTGTACTGTACTATGACTGTAGAGCCCACATGTGGGGCTGCTAATCCTCAGGTGAGCAGTTCGAAAGCACCAATGACTCCCGGGGAGAAAGATGGGGTGTTCTTTCTCAGGTAAAGAGTTACAGCCTCGGACGCTCACAGGGGCAAGTCTGCCCTGTCCTATAGGGTCACTAGGCATCAGAACAGACCTGATGGCAGTGAGTTTGGTTTGGTACGTCTGTTTGCCATCCTGGGAGGGACTCCTAGGGAGAGGAAGGAGATGTTTTCACATCTGGGGCCTCACACCCTTCTCAAGCCGACCTTCTCACGAGTGAATTTATGATGACTCAGTGGGAGGATGAGCCCATGTGGGGAGAGGAGCTGGATTGCAGCCAAGAGCAGACAGGGACATTCCTAACAATAGACCATGCGGCCCCCTGGCTTGAAGGAGGTTATCAAAATAATCAGACTTGGCTCTCACTCACGACTCCCCTGCTTTCAAGAAGATTACGGATGGCCTGAAAGCTATTTCAGGCAGAAGCATAAATTTCTCCAAGATCGGGGGGTGGGGTGGGGGGGAGGGAGGGGGTGGGGACCTTTCCCATGGTTACTGCTTACCAAAGCACTTCTACGGGAGCCTCTTAGACATAGAGAACCTCCCAGCCTTATCTTTTGTTTTTTCTTTTTGAAATCCCGAGGCCCTTTCTTTCGGTGTGGAGAGGAAGAGTACAACATGTTCTCCCCCAAAGTGCAGCTTCAGCATTCGACAGGGTGGTCTGGCAAACCCAAGCTCGCTGGGGAGGAGCATCACCTGCTTCTACAGACGTCAGCACGCAGCCTCGTTTCTCAACCCCTCTCTGCTTCTGGAAAGGACCTGGCATGAATTGTAACATGTTAGGGAAAAAGTGGACCTACTCGTAAAAGAAATGGGATCAGTCAACGCAGGGATGTCTGGGGATTTGTCCTGGGGCATGGGGTGGGGGTGGGCGAGACTGTTAGGGTCAATAGCTGGAGGAGTTATATCATTCAGTTCAGGGGTCATGTGAGGTTCAGTCCTTCTTTGGGGACACGCCATTTTTGTTTTATTTTAAGATCCTACAAGCCTGTCCCTGGATCTTGATATCCCAGAAGACTGAAGGCTGGAAAAGTGTGTTTGGATTAGACAGCAGGGTGGGCTGTTTCATGGATGACTACATAGAACAAAACATGATCATCTCAACCCCAACCCCAACCACACCCTTATCAGAGTCTGTTGAAATCAAGTCATCTTCCAGGAACCAAGCCAGGAGGACACAAGGACTCATACTCAGGCCAGAAGGACAGAGCCAAGGCAAGACTAAAGAACCCGGACCTCCAGAGGTCCCATGGGGTCCAGGGAGGGAGGCTTCAACTGCAGCTGGCCCAGCCAGCTCAACATTTCCTAACGTGTACATTCTACTTCACCGGGCATTCCTCTCCATGCCTTAGTTTTATCATCTATAAAACAAGAAAACCAAACGTTGAGTTTCTTGGGTGGGGATGAAAGCAGCGAGGAAGACACTGGAAACCATCGGGGCACATAGCAAATGGTTCATGGTCTGTCTGTCAGGGCCCTAATGAGTGCACACTGAGTGGGCCGCTGGTGGGGCCAGGGAGAGGCAGGCGGTCTCAGCAGCAGGAGCAGAAACCTCTAGATTCACAGTGGGAAGTCTCCTGCGGCCGCCTGAAACGATAACGGGGCAGCCACCAGTGCCTCTGTCAGGGGTTGATGTTCACACTCACGAAATGACAGCTACGGTGGCATGTGGGGCCAGCGAGGGTGCTGCAGCAACAGGAGGGCTCTTGGCAAAGTATCGAGGGGTTGGTAGCCTTTTACTTACATTCAGCTCAGGAAACATATTTAAACAGCAATCCCCTGTGGGTGCTTAACAGTAGGCTAGCACGTGTGCCCCAAGTCCCTGGGAAGATAGAATGAAGGCATGTTGTAAGTTCTCACCAGCCCCACTCACTCTTCCTGATCTGCGTTTGTGGGCTTGGTTACCGTGAGTCTAAAGAGGTATCGTGAGTCTAAAGTGCTTCTCTGGGACACCTTTCAGGGCTCCTTCCAAAGGCCCCTCCAGGACACAGGAGAGCTGCTGTTCCTTTGGGATTCTGAGCTTGTCCATCTTTCCAGGAGCAGAAATCCTCTTCTTTCTCCCCCGGAGCGGCTGCTGGTTTTGAACTGCTGTCCCTGTGGTGAGAAGCCTGACTGAGGACTCAGGACTTCTGCACCTCTGAGGGCAGACACCCTCTGAGGCTGCCTGGCTGCGGTGGTGGCGGCCTGGGAAGAAGAGGTGAAGCCCGTTCTGAGTTTGCAACCCTTCAGCAGGATCTTGTAAAAGGGCTCTTGGGTTCTGTGCGACAGTACAACCCTGGCCCTCAACTGCATCAGGACTCAACTTCACCACATTTTGATGCAAAATGTCGAGAACATTGTGCATCGGAGCTTGAACAAGACATCAGAATCTGACCCCACACATGTGATTATTTTGTAAAAAAAAAAAAGCAGTTCGCGTTTCCATCACTCAGTGTTAGTTGGAGTTGTTAGTACCGCTTGCAGCTGTGTTCCAAGCATTTTGCTATAATTTTCATAGATTGTGTGTTTTTTTTGTACTGTTTTTAGATAAAAAACATGGATCCTAAGATAGAATTTCCTGGAACAGAATCATCACGATAAGGAACTGGTTAACTGTGTTATCATTATTATTGATGATAATTTAGTAAGCCCTTTTACAAAACTACTTAAGGAAGTGCCAACAGCAGACCACATTAGACAGATTCTTTTTATGAAAAAGCCAGCCAGGTCCTGGTGAAAAAAGGTCAAGAAGATGGGGGGTGGGGGTGGGGGAGAACTCCTGGAAAGCAGCTACCGGGTTGATTTTATGGAAGGGGATTCCCTTCCAAACAACGACTCTCTCCATACCTCCTCTTCCCATGCATGTCCAAACCTTTTAAATGTTGTGTTTCTTATTTAAATTATATTACTTAACACTGAATTTATTTACTTTGAAATTTCTGCGTGGTGTATTGTATAAAAAGGTTGAGATTAGGGTAAAAACTTGGTGGTCAAGAATGGGTTAATCCATACCAGTCATTGCTTACGAAAAAATTGATTCAGAACTCAACTGCACTGCATCTTGATGCTCCCTCTAGAATAGGTTAGCATGGAGATCCAGGGTTCTACTGTACGTGGATACTTGGGCTCTGTACCGTCCACCCGGCAGAATTTCAGTTTTTATGCAGGTCTTACTTATTCACAGTCCACTCCCTTCCAGTCCCAAACAAATATTTCAGGCCCTGGGTAGGAGCATCTGACCTCAATTACCTGGCAGCTTTGGAATATTTGCTAGGACTACTCTTTTTTCCAAATACTAAATGGAATTCCTGGGTTTTAGGTACACCCGGGTGAAATCCACAGCAAACGGGTGGTTGGCGTGTCTCTGACAATGTGGGATCCGATGCTTTCCTGCGGTGGGATCTTGGGACGTTCCAGGGATTGTTTCCAGGGAAGCAGAAAGCACTGCAGCTGTGGTTCCAGTGCTGAGGATCTCCTCCAAGCACAGTCCATGGAGGGCATGTGCTGGCAGAGATGAGCACCCCCACACAGACCACCGGGTTCCAATCCCTGAGCCCTGTCCCATTTCAATTACACCCACAATAAAAGATCATTAATGGGCATGTGATCCACTGACCTTTGGATACCCACCCCAGCACCTCCCTAGGCCCTCTGGGACCCAGCAAGCATGCTGGCCTTCCCTGGGCATCGTGGAAAAGGCTGAACCAGAAGGGAGATTCTGTGGGCTTTCTGTCTGCCCCACACCACGCCAATGAAGGCGTTGCCTATGTCGCATATTCCATATTCCAGGTCATGTGCACACAGAGACATTATGATCCCTTGAAATGGCTTGATCATAACTGTCCTCCAGGTTTCACCCATTTTTCAGGAAACCGGACTTGGAAATCCTTGCGTGGAGCAAGGATGGCACCCAGTGGCCAAAGTGTCTCATCTCAGACTGTGTCCCGTGCTGTGTCTTTTTGGAGTTAGTGAACTGCCTGCCACTAGATGGCTTCCGAACGCCGGCGTCTACTATCCCTTAAAACACACACACACACACGCACGCACGCACGCGCACACACACACACACACACACACACACACATGAAGATATTTAACATTCACCGTGAGCGTCTCATGTTAAAAGCATCATCTTTCAGGTATGCAGCTGCCCACCCAACACGTGCCTTATCTAAAGGAAAGCTATCAACGTAGGTAATATTACATATACCGTCAATGCTGTCTCAAAGTCGCTGCTTATGCCTCTCCACCCTCCCACACCAGTAGTCTGCTTAAAAAACCAAAACAGCACACTCTGTGCCATCAAGTTCATCCCTATTCACAGGGACCCGATAGGACAGAGCAGACTTGCCCCTGTGGGTTTCTGAGACTGATCATCTTTGCAGGAGTGGAAAACCTCCTCTTTCTCTGAAGAAGCTGGTGTTTTCCATCTGCTGACCTTGTGGTGTAAACCAGGATGGCACCAGGGATTCCTCCAATGGTCTCTAGTTTGTAAACTCTCCTGCCGTCTCCATGAGACTTTATCTCCTGACAAGTGCGTGCGTCATCATGAAGTTGAGGGTCGCAGTCTCATCTCCTTGTTAACCTGCAGACAAGGCAGCCCTGCAGAGCACGGCCTCAGAAAGTGAGATTGCTCTCCTTTCCCCAGACCCTTTCTCGATGCCCAGAGACTTCCATAGAGCGTAGGAAGCTAGGTGGACGTCAGAAGCATAGGCCGTAGAGGATCTTGCTGAGAATGATGCCGTGTCCCCACTACATATGCTGGCTCTGATGTCCGTCGGTTTCGGAGTCGTTTGAAACCTCAGGACATAGAGTCACATGTATCACGCAGGCCACAGTACAAAAAGAAGTTTGTAATGGAACACTAATGTGTATTAGTTGTCCACAGAGTAGGATGGCATGTCACTTTTAAAAGGTCTGTGGCCCAAACAGGCTGCCTTTTTCATATAGCATCACCATCCACAGTGTTTAGCTTCAATCTATCAATATGCCACAAAGGCAAACACAGCGGTTCTCAACCTGTGGGTCACAACCCCTTTGGGAATCAAATAACCCTTTCCAGGGGGTGCCTGATCATAAGAGTAGCAAAATGACAGTTATAAAGTAGCAAAGAAAATAATTTTATGGTTGGGAAACTGTATTAAAGGGTTGCAGCATTAGGAAGGGTGAGAACCACTGGGTTAAAAGAATAAGCTATCAAAAGAAAATTGCTTAAGGAACACATCAGAAAGTATACGATATGCAAAAGTAATAAGAATTTGTAAATTATTAAGGATTCATGGGGTGGGGAAGAAAATATGGGGATCTGGCACTGGGGCCCTAAGTGGAGGGAGGATGTTTTGACAGTGATGATGGCAACAAGTGTGCAAATGTGGCCTGCATACAATTGATGTATATATGGATCGTGATGGGAGTTGTATGAGCCCCCAATAAAATGATTTATTAAAAAAAGGAGAGGGAAAGAGAAGCTTATACCAAGGGTTCAAGTAGAAAATACTTGGAGATGAAAATGGTACCATGTATACAAATATGCTTGATACAAATGATGATATAAGAGCTGTAAGAGGCCCCAATAAAATCATTGGGAAAAAAAAGAAAATTGCTTAAGGATAAAATTCCAGGAAATTGTTTCTACTATACTATTTGAAGAGAAATGCCCTTTTCAAGGTCAGAGGCAAACATTGGTGTGGGAAAAATTGCAGCGAGTCCATTTTCCTTTCTGGTTCTATTGTTGTTGTTGTTACAGAACTACTTACAACAGAATAAAACTGCTTCCTAGCATTCTTTGTACTAAATTTCTATGGAAGCAGAAAGCCTCTTCTTTCTCCTAAGGGGTATCTCATGTGTTTGAACCACTGACCTTCTGGTTAGCACCCCAACATGTGATTTACGACACCACCAGAGATTACAGGTTTGAGAAAAGGTTTTACATGCTCTTCAGTCTTAGGGCTTACAACAGTACTGTTACTTGAACACATACAGGTAGCACTAGTATCTAGTGACATGGATGAGATTAAGATTCTTGCTAAGCTAAAATAATTATTTTCCTCAGACAACCTTCAAATTGTTATATTATAGAACCTTCAAATATTCTCAAGTCATGGTGGGCTTTGGAAATCATTTATATCTTATTTGTTAAGGGGAATTGGCTTTCTCCTCCAATGCCCCAATTCTTAAACAGTGCTTAATTTCATCTTGCTCTTGGGGGGCAGCTGCTGGTTTTAAACTGCCGACCTTGTGATTGGCAGCCCAATGTGTAAACACTATGTCACCAGGGCGCCTCTTTCCCTAGAGGGAAATGTATCCTAGAGATAATTTTGCAGGCTCATAAAATTATCGCATTTCACAGTAGGCAATGACTTGGTTTTTACAGATGAGGAATGCGGAGGGCTAGCGATTTTAAGTGGCCGTTTTGTCTCTTCACATGTTTGCCTCTCTCAAGTCTTACTGTGTCCTTATGCAGAAGAAGCTCTGGTCAGAACCAGGATCCCTCTTTGATGTAGTGCCTTGTGAAATCATGGAATGGAGTCATGATTCATACACATTTTTAAGATTTTGGATAGATCCATTTTTAATAGAGAAAAGAAAATCATGAAGAAGTACCAAACTTCCTCATGTGTTCAAAAACATAGAAAAGGCCGAGTAGAGGATTATATTCCCACTCCCCACTTACTGCCGTGGTCAGTTTCCAAAGCTCAGGTTATTACATAAGAAACAGAAACATGGCTACATCAGATCGCAGAATAGAAGGTGATTTCTAAATCACATCATTGCACAGCTGCCAGATTGTTAACTGCACACTGTTACACCACTGAGAGTCACAGCATGGCCAAGAGGACACATCACCATCACAGTCGGTGTCAGCTGCTCTTGCCAGGAAGTCGTTGCTGCTGCACAGATGTGGGGGATTGAAGAAGTACATGGAAGACATTCCATGATCTTTCCATTCCCTCTTCCTATCAACTCTAGGAAGCCCCCTTCTGACATCATTACTGCACGGAATCATCAGAGAGTAGATGTTCTGACCATTGTCACAAATGAGATGTGCCAGCGAAGGAGCTAGTTGATAGGTAGGCAGTGGATGCGTAGATAAAAAATAGTTACGAAGGCCCCGTTAGCAGAGCATCGCTACACTGGCAGCTGTGTACGGGACGGACGCCGGAGAGGACCATGACAATGAGCTCAGTTAGCAGAACCCTTTCCTAGAGGCGCCCGGGGTGCGAACGAACACATGGCACTGAGGATGCCTGGGGTGGGTCACGTGGGAGATGTTTTGAAATTAGAATGGGTGAATTTGGCAGCACGTGCAGGTGAGGAAGAGCCAAGGCTCCAAGGTACGTGCACAAATACGCCCCAAGAGTTCATCGGGTTTACAGTGTACGTGTCGATGAGGCATCGAGAGCAGGTGTTTTCAGCTGAATGAGCAGAGGAGGGAGAGACAACCATCATGGCAAACTGAGTCCGTGTTATCAGGGCTACCCGCTTCTCACGTTCCACCTCCACATGCACAGTTCGGGCTCACATATCAGGACCCTTGTGGAGATGGCCTGGGGCTGGGTAGGGTTTCATGCTGACGTACCTAGGAGCCAGAAGTCGTTTGATGACACCTTGGGACAATGAGAGCAGCAGCGTCTCTGTAGTGACTCGTACATCTGTCGACTCTGACTCACAATGACCCCATACAGCGTTTCCAAAGCTATGGATCTTTTCAGGACTATCCATCCTCACAAAAGCGGGAAATCTCATCTTTCTCCCACAGAGTGACTGGTGGGTTCAAATTGCTGACCAGCGGTTCGCACGCAGTCCGATGCATACCGCCTTAGACCTAGGAAGGCTCCGTGGGGGAGGAACATGAGGACGAAGTTAAAGGGACACAGATACCCGCATGCTCTGGAAAGTTCTGACTCCCTTGGACTTTCATATGTGGTTCAGGGTCCAGGGTTCTCACTAGGCCACAGGACCCCCCTCCACTTTTGTCTTCTCTGGGTGTCGTGGCTCTGTTTCCTCGTGCTCTAAAAACCCAAGCCCAAAGGGCCTTTTATTGAGTTTCCTCCAACTTGAACTCCTGAGCTTTCAAAGGTGTCCCTCAGAGAAGGGCATGAACTGAGCACGTGGGTGTGCAGAAGGAAGACCGGGTAGAAAAACTCCCTTCCCAAAAGGATGGATATTTTCAGTGACCTTTTGGAGCGTGTCTGCTTTGTTTTAAAATGCAAAGAGGTGACCCCATACTGGCTCTTCATGCTTTTTGGGAGGAAGGCCAGGGCCCCGCAGGAGATTTGGTCAGGCGAGTCCTAGAGGGCCTGCTCTAAGCCTTGATGTGGCTGCTTTGCTCAGCAGTCTATGAAAGGCCAGCCCAGACTCCCACCTTCACCCCCTCAGGCCTCCTCCCTCTTGAGGATATGCAGCCCTCCGGAGTGACAAAGGGCAGCCCTCCTTTTTCTGATGGGGTGTTTGATGAAGACACAAGTCATAAAGCAAACCCCACATAAACACGCAGACGCGGGGACACAAAGCGCCGCGCATATTTATGGCCGCCTCCCAGCTGCGTCTGCTCCTTTCGAGCAGGAGATGCCCTCCAGGGTGCTGATTCAGCGTTTTCTCTGCAGTCAATTTCCTGACGAAGGTTCAATAACTTTCTCTGACCAAAAAAAAAAAAAAGTAAGAAAAGAATCCTGGGATATTAAACTCTGCATAAACACTGTTTAGAGTCAAAAGAGTCCCTCGGATTGAGGAGGTGGGGACGAAGGCAGAGACAGAATAGGCCGTGCAGAAGACCAGACCGGATACTGTTGACACGGCGGTGAGGCCTCGCCGTCTTTTGCACACCCTTAGAAGGAAGCGCAGAGGACCCGAGAAGTCCTGGCTGTGATCGCCGGAGGAGCGTTTCAGGAAGGCTCTCCCAGCGGAGGCATGGCAAGTGAGTTGCTTTGCTGGCATTCGTTGTCTTGGAGGGGTCCTGGTGGCACAGAGGGTAAAACACTGGTCTGCTCATGGAAAGGTCCTGAATTTAAACCCACCAGCGCCTCTGCAGCTCTCTGCTCCTACACAGATTTACAGCCACGTGACAACGGTGCAGCTGCCCTACTCTGCTTCAAGGTCGCCAGGCCTCAGCATCACGTTGAAGGCTGTGGGTTTGGTGTTTGGTTTCTCCAGGACTCGGGGGCCCTGGGTCCTCCCCTAGGCTGTGGAGGTGCCTTGGGAGACCACCTGCCTTGAGGTAGAGTCACTGTAGGTGTGGGACCGGACAGTCCCCAGGTGGTGTTATCTGTCAGTCCTCCCTACTGCCCTGCTTTGCTGCTCTCCCCCCTCAGCACACACGACCTCACCTGAGGTTTGGGGGGCAAGCCATTGCCGCTTCTGTCTACAAAACCCATCCTGAGAGGACTGAGCTTTCCCATCAGCCTGGAAATGGTGTGGACCAGGCAGTGGCTAGCGCATGGGCTGTCCTCAGACCAATTAGAAACAGCAGTGCCCTCAGGAGGCATAATGACCAGAAGGCCTCCCATGCCTTTGTCCAGTCAACACCTGCCTCCTTGTTCAGGACATGGGTTATGAATAGAATTGTGTTCTTCCTCCTCAAAGACGTGTTGGAATTCTGATCCCTGCAACGGTGGATGCAGTCCCCTTGGGGACAGGCTTTCTTTTCATGTTGATGAGGTGTGTCATACACGTATTCTCTTGAGATTAAAAAAAGAGAGAGCAGATTCGGGCCAGAGAAGCAAGTACAAGTGAAGGGAAAGGTACACATCACGGGGAAATCTCAGTCCAGGAATGCGGAGTCTACTGAAATGGAAAGGGATCTTTCCCAGGGTCAGTAGAGACAATACCTACAGCTCGAGTCAGGGTCCTGCCTTAGTACTCCTGGTCTCCCCACATGCTGAGAAAACAAGGTTCTGCTCTTTAAAACCACCCACTGATGATGTTTCTGTTACAGCAGCATTATAGCATCATTAGAAGGGGATGTCTAGGAGGCTGAAGCTTCTTATACATACAGCTGAATAGTTTATGATCAAATTTGAGTCCTCAGATCTAATTACTTTTTTAAAAAAGTCTAGCAAATCACACCCCATTGATCACTCTGTCTCCTGTCATCAATCCCGTGGGTGGTGACACAAGAGCCTCTTTGTGAAGCCGTCATTCTCACTTCAGTATATCAAGGCTGCAGGGTGTATCTGTCCTTTGTGCTTTAATTTACTGATCTGACTGCAATATTAATTCATGGCATATGCATTCACTCCGAAAACTTGAAATACCGGGAGAGAATCCACCCAGTCACGTCTCTAGGAGTTACTGGCACTTAATGACAGGGGCAGTTACAGTGTCGTGAACGAGTTCATCTCTGATGGCAGCCACAACCCATGTTGTTCTGCACTGAAGGGAGGGCTGGTGGGGAGCAGCAATATCATGCAAGAAAGTCGGTGAGTTGATTTTAATTGGCAAGCTGGCACTACATAGCGACGACTGCTCGGTCTGCCCACTGCCATGGAATCGAAGTCAAGTGCATAAAATTACGGGAGCATATAATTGGTGTACTAAACTAATTTTCTTATGTCATCACAGCTGGCATCGTCAAGTTATTAAAAGCCTTTAAACCAGTCATCTTCAAAGAGATCTAATTGTCACCGTGGTCTTCATGCTTTATTTCCATTAGCATCGAGCAGAAGAAATGTAAACAGGCCCAGCACTGCATGCACCTTATTTCACATTCATGCAAGACTGACGAATGTTCATGAGCAACAAAACCATTCTTTAAATCCGGATGTCTTCATGCAAGCACAGGGCAACCAACACATCAAGGAGAAATTATTAGCCTTAGAATTGGAGTCACACTTCGAACTATCATTATTTCATTCATTCCAGGAAGTTCTGGCATTTTTCTCTGTATGCCTGGCCTATCCAATGTATTGTTTCCCTGCAGTTTGAATGCTTTATCAGAATCAAGAATTTAAACTCAGGTTCTTTCATCTTTGGCTGAGCAATTAAAGATAGTGTTGCCTATTTGCTCTGGTTGAGCAAGACTGTGAGTTAAACATTGAGATGGATATATATATATATATATATATATATATATTTATATTAATATTGCTATATAGTTACATTTTAACCGTTCATTTAACCCACCACCACAGACTCCCCCAAAGATTTTTTTTCAAGCAGGGAAAATAGCATGAACAAAGTCAAGTAAAATACAACACCCTCTTCCTCATATTATCCTCGGCTATGGAATGAAATTCCAAACACAAAGGGATATGAAATAGGAAGGCCAGCTATGACAAAGAGGAAGGTGATATCAGATGCCTGAGAAGCAAAAACCATTTGAATTGACTGCCCACTGAAGGCTGGTGATTCGATCCACCCAGCCGGGTCCTGGGAGAAAGGCCTGGTGACCTGCTTCCCTGAAGATTATGGCCAACAACAACAACAGCAGCAGCAACAACAACAACAACACAATCCATGGAGCAGTTTTACTCTCTTTCCTAATTGGAAAATTCCTCAGAGCTTTTTTTTTTCCTCACCAATGCAGTTTTCCATTTTCTTAAAATTTCTTCGCAATAAGTCCCCATAATCGTGTTGTGTCCTTCCAGAAGTTCTATCACTATTACACCTCTTGAATGCCAGACCTCAATCTTCATAAACTTCTAAGTGGACCTCTCACTCGAAATCTATCAGACTCTCCACATCCCCCTTGGAAGCTACTGTTTTTTTTATTGAACCCCCCTTTATTTCAATGGAAGAAAGATTCTGCTCCTGTAAGAGTTACAGTCTTGGAAACCCCTGGGGACAGTTCTATATTTGGTGGCTGTGAGTTTTTTTGGCTTTGTTTGAAGGTACCCTAATGAGACTGCGATAAGTGCGTTACTGGGAGAACTTGTCTGTAGCATCCACTGTTTGCTTCTACAAGATTATCTATGATAGGGTACCCCCCTATACAGCCCCCCAAAAACAGAAAAAAGCTCTACTGGGCAGAGCTTTCATAGTGCACATTTTTCCTGCTAGGCAAGCAATGAGTAATTTGTTCTGAGTTAATGCACCCAGTGGCATCACCAGGGGATGTTCTCAGTGAATTTTTTTTTTTGCTAAAAGCAGTTTCGCTCAAATTTTCTTTTTTTTTTTTTTGTGATGGTCAATTTAAGAGAACAGCATGCAGCTGTGAAGTCTTGTTTCCTGTTTGGGAAAAATGCTGCAAAAACTGACATGAAATTGAACAGGGATCACAGGACGGCGCTATGTAAAAACTCAACTGTATAGGTGGTTTTCTTGTTTTAGAAAAGGTGAAATGTTGATTGCTGACAAACCTTGTTCTGGATGTCAGTAAGCTTCCCAAACAGATGAAAATGTTGACAGAGTTTGTGCACTTGGACTCAAAGACCGATGATGGACCATGGAAGAGATGGGGGAGTTATCTGGTCATCTGGAAGCTCAGTTCATCTTGGAACTCATTTTAACAGAAGATTTGGGAATGAGGAGGATTGCTGCGAAATTTGTGCCTCAGCTTCTGACTGGTCACGACAAACAACATTGACTGGAAACATGCTGTCCTTTGTAAAACAGCTTTGAAACAACTCAGACTTATTTTCCAAGGTCATTACTGGTGATGAGATATGGTGCAATTCTTACCATCCCCAAAGCAAACAACAGTAAAGCTAGTGGGAGACACCATTGTCACCTCACTCCCAAAAAGCTCAAGTGAAGTCAAAGATCAAAATGATGCTTATTTGTATTTTTAAAGTGAGGGGGATAGTGCACTTGGAGTTTGTTCTACCAGATCAGACTGTGAATCGAGCTCTTTTTTAGAGGTTCTGAAGAGATTACCTAACAGTGTGACAAAAAAGGTCTGATTTGTGGCAGACATTGGACTCGTTTTGCCACCAAGGCAATGCTCCTGCTCCATGCTCCAGTTTTGGGCAAGAACCAGCCTTCCTGTCTTGCCCCACACACTGTACTCACCTGACCTCGCTCCGTGTGACTTCTTTTTGTTTCTGTGAATGAAGAGGGACATGAAAGGACAGCAATGTGATGAAGTAGAAGAGGCGAAGAAAAGCAAGGTAGATGCTGTCAGCCATCCAAATAGATGACTCTGGGAAATGATTCCAACAACCAGAAGGGCCAGCAGACAGATCTGGAACTATTTGCAGGCTTCTCTTCCCACCCCTCTGCTTACCCCCCTCATGTCTGTCCATATAAGATAGGCAGGATAGCCAATCCCAAGGAGAAAATACTGGGGTCAATGACTCCAGGAGGACATGGGAGAGGAGGAAGTGGGAGAAGGGGAGGGGGAAGCCAAGAAGCCCAGAGACCAATAATAGATCTAAAATAGATGGGAGGAGGACATAGAATACCTGGTGGAGTTTGATAAAGTGCAATGTAGCAGACAGAAAGTACTAAGAGTCAAATGAAGATCGAACATGATAGTGGGATAGGAGGAAAGTGAAAAGAAATAGAGAAAAGAACTAGGTGGCAAAAGACATTTATAGAGGTACAAATATAGGCATGCACATATATAAATATATTAATGTAAATATAAAATATATTTATATGGATATAATGCTATATATTTATTTAAATTTTAACTATTAAGATAGTAGATGGGCATTGGGTCTCTACTCAAGTAGGCCCTCAATGCAAGAACACTTTGTTCTAATAATCTAGCTTTCTGTGATGCTCACCTTCCTGAGAAAATCACTGAAGTCAAAATGGGTGGATAAGCAAATTGAAGAATAAAGCTGATGGTACTTGACTAGTAAAAGATATAGTGTCTGGGGTCTTAAAGGTTTGAGGTTAAATAAGCAGCCACCTAGCAGAGAACAAACAAACCCAAATGGAAGAAGCACACCAACCTGTGTGATCATGAGGTGTCCACAGGATTGGGTATCATGCAACAGATGATCCCAAACAAATATATTGATTCAAACGATGAGGGTTGGAGAAAAGACCTAAATCCCAATTGTAGACAATTGGACATTCCCTCTTAGAAGGGTCACAAGGAAGGAATGAGTCAGCCTGGATGCAGCATAGCACTCACAAAATACACACCGACAAAACACATGACATTTCTTCAGTTCTTTTATGCTTCCTCCCACCCTCTTCTATCATGACCACAATTCTACCTTACAAACCCGAGAAACCCAGAACAGGTACACTGGTACAGATATGAACTCTTGACACAGAGAATCCAGGTCAGATAAACCCCTCATGAACAGTAAAGGTAGTAGCCATACCATGAGGGTAGGAGGAAGGTAGAAGAGGAGAAATGGGGAACCAATCAAAATGACCAACATATAACCACACCCGCAGGGGAACAAATGACAGAAACGTGGGAGGAGGAAGACAGTGGGTGCTATAAAATAAGAAAATAGCAATAATTTATAGGGATCCATGAGGGTGGGAGGGTGAGGAGGGAGGGAAAAAAGAGGAGCTAATATCAAGGGCTCAAGGAGAAAGAAAATGTTTTCAAAAGGATGATGGCAACACATGAACAAATGTGTTTAATATAATTGATGTATGGATTGTTAAAGAGCTGTAAGGGTCACCAATATATCAAATGATATATTAATTTTTAAAATTAAAATGTTTCCAAAATGGAATTGCTGATTTGACAAATGTTTTAAGGATAGTGGTGAGAACTTTGAAGGTGAGAAAATTGTTTTGTAAAAAAATGTAAATACATAGCTTTGAAAAAAATTCTGTTTTGGAGGGTGCCCTTTGTATATTATATTTTATTTGAATCAGTTTATGTCCTAGATGAACTTGAGTTCTAATAGCAATGCTTTTGATGTACCCTCAAAGCAAGGGTCTCAATATAATTGAATGTGAGCATTGGTTGTTAGAACATAATCTCTCAAAAAAAAGCTGCTACTTATTTACAATATTAGGATGTGGGCATTACATGATATTCTAGCTTGGAATTTCAGTAAATGATTTTCACTGTTTCTATGTAGGATTATCTTAAACCTACTATATTTTAATATTATTGCTGCAGTTGTACCAGATATTAGCTACCAATTGCAATGTTCTATTAACCTTATAATCAAGAAAAAAAAGCTATTATGTTATAATTATCCACTATATCTCAATTACATTGCAATTGGATACCAGCTAGTATATTTCAGGATAAAATCTAAAACAAATTAGTTCGACTAATACTCTTGATAATTTGAAGATGAAATAACTCCTTTTTCTCAAATTTAAACACTTCATGATTTTAGTATGTTTGTGAGATAACAACAGAAAGTATGGCCAGCTCTATGGTAATGAGGTCATCTTTGCTTCAAGCAAATAATTAAGTCTGGACAGGGGGGCTGGCAGCACATACATATGGTGGAGGGAGAGGACACAGTCTCATCGCCATATGTGTCTTGCATCCTTTCTCTCTCTCACTGTGACAGTCTTACTCTCTGACTGCACACCGACTAGCCATCCTGCAGAAATGCTCCAATTACTTGCAGTCTTTTGACAAATGAGGCCAGTGTCCAGGGTACTGGCCCCTCATCTCACTCGGGCGTAGGCCTATCATGTAAAACTTGGTGCAGATGCCTGGGTCTTAATGCTTCAAGGTGTAGACCTTGGAGTCAATGCTGGTGCCATTGATATGGGGCCAGAGGGAAGGTAATGAGGTGAAGCACAGCTGCGGAGATCCAAAAGTAATAAAAAAGATGGTGTCACTGTTGCAAAATCAATTGCGTTCAAGGATAAACACAAACAAGTCGGGGCCCAACTTGTTCAGGATGTTGCCAATAACTCAAGTAAAGAGCGTGGGGATGCCACCCCCCTTGCCATGGTATTGGCACACTCTGTTGCCAAGAGAGACTGAGAAGATTAGTTACGGTGTTCCATACACAGACCACCCACGCCGTCATGGAGTTGACTCCTCCTCGTCACAAAGCTGTAGCTGGGTGGCGCTGGTGGGTTTCAGAGACTGTGACTCTTGATGGGAATAGAAAGCCTCGGCTATTGCTCCCCACCTCTGGTCTGGTCTGGTGTCTTCAAATGCTGACTTGGGGTGAGGAGCTCCATGGGTAGCCACTATGCTACCAGGGCGCTTCAGCAAAGGTGCTAATCCAGTGGCATTAAGGAGAGATGTGATGGCAGCTGTAATTGCTAAACCTAAGAAGCAGTCTAAACCTATAAAAGAAATTACTCCGGTTGCTAGGATTTTGTAAGTGGAAACAAAGCAATTGGCAACATCCTTTCTGGTGCAATGAAATAGCTAGGAGGAAAGTGTAGGAGGCCTGGTAGGGTTTGATCAAGGGTAATGTAACTAAGAGGAATTACTGAAATTCAAATGAAGGCTGGCCATGATAGTGGAGCAAAAGGAAAGTAAAAGGAAATAGAGGAAAGAGTTAGGCAGTAAAGGGCATTCATAGAAGTCTAAATAAGGAAATATACATATGTAAATATATTTATATATGAAGATGGGGAAATAAATATATGTGAATATATTTATAGGTTTAGCATTAAGGTAGCAGATGGACATTGGATCTCCATTCAAATACTGCCTCAATGCAAGAATACTTTGTTCTATTAAACTGACATTCCATGATGCTCACCTACACAATCGCTGAAGATAAAGAGGGTGCATAAAGAGGGTGAAGAAAGCTGATAGTGTCTGACTATCAAAAGATATAACATCTAGTCTTAAAGGCTTAAAGATAAATAAGAAGCGATCTAGCTCCACAGCAACAAATCCCACATGGAAGAGGCACACCAGCTTGTGTTATCTTGAGGTGTCAAAGGAATCAAGTATTAGGCATCAAAGAACAAAATATCATATCATTGTGTGCTCACCTTCCTGATATGATGGCTGAAGACAAATGTGTGCATAAGCAAATGTGGTGAAGAAAGCTGATAGTGACTGGTTAATAAAAGATAAAATGTCTGAGTCTTAAAGGCTCGAAGGTAAACAAGGGGCCATCTAGCTGAGAAGCAACAAAGCCCACATGGAAGAAGCTCAACAGTCTGTGGGGTCATGAGGTGTTGAAGGGATCAGGTATCCAGGAACAAAAAGTCATATTGTTGAGGGGGAGTGCAGATTGGGGACCCAAAACCCATCTGTAGGCAACTGGACATTCTCTTACAGAAGGTTTGTGGAGAGGAGATGAGCCAAGGAGGGTAGCAATGATGGAATTTACAAATTTCCTCTAGTTCTTAAATGCTGCCTCCCCTCCCCCCACTAGAATCGATCCCAATTCTACCTTACAAAACTGGCTAGACCAGAGGATGTACAATGGTACAGATAGGAAATAGAAACACAGGGAATCCAGCACAGATGATCCCTTCAGGACCAGTGTTGAGAGTGGCAATACTGGGAGCATAGAGGGAAGGTGGGTAGAAAAGGGGAAATGACTACAAGGATCTACATATAACCTCCTCCCTGGGAGATGGACAACAGAAAAGTGGATGAGGAGAGATGTCGGAAAGTGTAAGATAAGACAAAATAATAATACTTTATAAATTATCAAGGGTTCATGAGGAAGAGGGTAGCAGGGAAGGAGGGAAAATGAGAAGCTGATACCAAGGACTCAAGTAGAAAGTGAATATTTTGAGAATGATGTTGGCAACAAATGTAAAAATGTGCTTGACACAATGGATGGATGTGTGGATTGTGGTGAGTTGTATGGAAAGAGTTGAAGGAAAGAGTGCCATTCTAGTAAAGGCTGGAAAAACACTGAATGAAGAATTAGAAATATTGAAGGCATGAAGTTTGACCAATGTTACATTTCCTCATACTTTATTAATGCATCAGCAGGTAAAAAATGTGAATAGAGGGATGCCCATGTTCTATTAATTGAAAGAGAAGCCCTAGTGTCCAGTTTGTTATACCTGCTCTTGAATTTGTCAACATTCACCGTAAGACTTTGGTCATATTTGCTGAAGGCATTGATGGAGAAGCTCTAAGTCCCACTGTTTTCAATAGGTTAAAAACTAGTCTTTATGTAGTAACAGTCAGGTTTTGTTGACAATGAACAGAGCTGGCTTAAAGACATGGCGATTGTTACTGGTGGTGCAGTATTTAGAGTAGAGGGATTGACTCTTTGTGCCTTAGGAAAGGTCAAGAGGATGTTGTGACCAAAAATTACAATGTGCTCTTGAAAGGAAAAGGTTACAAAATTCAAATAGAAAAATGTACTCGAGAAATCATTGAGCATTTGGACATCACAACTAGTGAATATGAAAAGGAAATATTGAACTAAACTCTGGCAAAACTTTTGGATAGAGTAGCTGTTGGTAGAACAAGTGCTGTGTTAGTGAATGAAAAGGAAGACAGTTACAGGTGCCCTCAAGGCAACAACAGCTGCTCTTAAGGAAGCATCGTTCTTGGACATGGCTGTTCGTTTCAGTGCATTCTGACCTTGCACTCAATAATTCCAAGAAATGAAGATTAAAAGTTAGTTTGGAAATTGTTAAAAGAACAACTCAAAATCCTGGGAATGACCATTGCTGAGAATGCAGGTGTTGAAGGATCATTGGTATTTGAGAAAATAATACAGAGTTCCTCAGAAGTTGGTTATGAAGCTATAATGGGAGAGTGTGTGAATAAGGTAGAAAACAGGATCACTGGTCCAAACACGGTTGTAAGAACTGCTTTATGGGATGTTGTTGGGGTAGCCTTCATGTTTACCACAGCAGACATTGTACTTAGAAAGTGCTCCAGAAGAGAAGGACCTTGGCGTGGGCAGAATGGGTGCAATGGGAAGAGGTGCCATGGGAGGTAAGGAAGGTGGCAAGTTCTAATTCCTGGAACTGTGCTTTACCAAAATTTTGATGAACTATAACAGGAAGCTCTAGGCAGTGTTCCTCACCAACAACTTCAGAAAAGAAAATGGCTTGCTGAAATCTTAGGAAAATCCCTTCAGCCATCAATTAGTGGTTTCACCTGACAGTATGTGATGGGACATTGCTTTCATTGCCCATGCTTTTTGCATTTTATTTTTAGATTTTGTAGTTTTCAACTAAAAAGACTTCTGCCCATTCCTGATACTGGATGCAAGAGCCACTAGCAATAAACTACTTTTACGTTAAACCACAGAGGCATCTTCACTGCTCTCCTGCGGAAACCAGAATTTTTTTTGTGCTTGCCACCCCTCGCTGAGCAGTTAGAAGGCCATCTTTGTGTGTGGTAAGAATCATCATGTAGAAAGTAGACAAATGTCAAATTATGTGGCACCTTTTCTGTAACAAAAATGTGTGTAAAGTTAAAAAAAAGAACTAAGTCCGAATATAGAACAAAAGCCTTCAGAAAGCAGAGAGGCAGGTATATTGGCTTCCTATTTCTCTGGGCATGTTCCATCAAATACCTCACACAGTCATATGTAGTCCATCACAAGCTTTCTGTCTCTGTTGCTACCCACTTTACATCTTTTACATACAATAATCATGGCAGCAGTACAAATATAAGACGCCCTGTCCTAACTTATTCACATGGTTAGCTTCCAGAGACCTGGTCCTAAGGCAGAACTGGTGTGATGCAGAGATGTAAGCTGACCACAAACTCAACACACACGGTCGTCAAGTCTGGGCTGATCCGCAGAGGCCCGTTAGGACAGGGTAGAACTGTCCCTCTGGGTTCCGGAGATGGTAACGCTTTACAGGTGTAGAAAGCTCCCTTTTTCTCCCTCGGAGCAGTTGGTGGTTTTGAACCGCTGACCTTTTGGATATAATCACTATGCCACATAGTGATTGATGATCAATCACATCAGATCACAAAATGAAGGATCACTACATTGGCACATAACTGCCACATTACATAACTGCCGAGCCACTGAGAACAATGGCCCAGTCAACTTGACACTTATCTTAACCATAGTAAACCTAGCTTTCTTCTCACTTAGAACCTTAGCATTTGTTACTATTTTTTTTACTATGAAAACCAGAGAATGGATTTTTAACCATTGTCATTAATGCATTGGTTGGAGTTAGGCTACTAATGGCCAGGTCAGCAGTCCTAAACCACCAGCAGCACCGTGGGAGACGTGAAAAGTTTCTACTCTAGTACAAAGGTACCATCTCAGATGGGCACAGGGGTCTCCCCTGTCCAGTAGGTTTGATATAGGTTGGAATCACCTCAATGGCAATGCGTTTGGTTTAACTTTTCTCATTAAGACCAATGTTGACAATGAGCTATTTGATAAGTGAAGAGAAGAAAAATAGAATATTTGCACAGTTTCCTAGTTCCATTCTCTCACTCTCAGTCTTCCTAACTAGAAGACAGGAAGAAAAGACCGGGACATCATGGAACATTTCATTTTATACCCCCAGAGGGCAATGGTTTCATTTTTTTTTACCTTAAACTTGTCAACTTCAGCTTTGGAACATGTTGCATGGTAGGACAGCACCTGATTCAGAAAAAAAGAAGAAGAAAACCCCAACTTTAGGAACTGGGCATATTATTTTCTGCAGTTCTCCTGGTTTACCAAAAAGCTAGACTTGCACATATCACCTAAATACAACAGTGGACTCTAATATACAATGAAGCTATGATAATAGTCTGTGCTATAGTTTGTCTTCTGTAAAATTACAGTGGAATCCCCCAAGAAGAACTACCCCATACTCAGCACTAAGTTTTACACCAGGATTTTTCTATTGGTAGGTATTTCACTAGGGAGATAGGATGTGGCTTAGACCATAGCTCCCTAATGGTGTATATACTTGTCTTAGAAGGAGAGAGAGAGAGAGAGAGAGAGAGAGAGAGAGAGAGAGAGAGAGAGAGAGAGAGAAAGAAAGAAGAAGAAGAAGAAGGAGGAGGAGGAGGAGGAGGAGGAGGAGGAGGAAGAGGAAGAGGAGGAGGAAAGATGGAAGATGGGCAGGGGAGAAAGCAAGGGAAGGAAGAAGAAAGCATTGTGTTTGTGTGTGTGTATGCATGCACACCTACTTCATGGCAGATACCATAGATTGTATTCTCAATTTCCATTCCTTCTCTTCTTACCTTCCTGCTTTTTGTATATAAGACATGAAATGATATTGTCATGACCAATCATTTACTACTCCTTTGGTAAGTGAATTATGGTGAGAGAGTTTCAAAAATTCCTGAAAAAAAATTCCATTCTCTTTTAATTCTACTTCCTCCCAATCTTCTTAGGGCCGCTGATGTTTCTCTGCTCTCTTGACATCAGGCTTAGAATGTGGCTCTTTAGCCAGTGGAATGTGAGGAAGTGATGGGTGCCACTTGGGAGCAGAATCTTAAACAGCCATTTTATGATCCTAGCATCTAGCTATTCCTTCCACACAGGAGAGAAACCCATACAAGAAGCACTGCTCCCTCAGCAAGTCGCCAAAGAAGGACACACAGAGCAGAGTCACATCCAACCCAAGCCAGGTGAGTAAGGTGAGCCACCTTTGCAGTTGATCGCATCATCGCTAATTGATAAACAGGCATAAAAGCCTTAAACCGAATTTGAAGTCCCTCTGCTCTCATGGCATAGTGGGTTATGTGCTGGGTCGCTAAGCTAAGACCAGCAGTTCAAAACCACCAGTTGTTCGGCAGGAGAAAGATGAGTTACTATATAAAGACTAGCTTTTAACCTATTCAAAACAATGGGACTTAGAGCCACAGGGATGGTTCTACACTGACTGACAGGGTTTCTATGAGCCAGTAACAGCTTGATGGCAGTGAGTTTGAATTTCGTTCAGCTGCTAGTGAGGATCCCTGACGAGTGTGTTGGGCAAGCATTGGGCCACTAACGGCAAGGGTTGAGGTTTGAATCTGCCAACTGCTCCCTGAGAGAAAAAGGAAGCTATCTGTTCCCATAGAGATGTACAGCTTAAAAAAAGATGGACAGCTTAAGAACCCTGCAGAGTTGCTATGAATTGCAATCAATTTGATGGTAATTGGGTTTTTTGATGTTGTTGCTAGCACTGACCATATAAGGTGATTCATTGACGCTGTTCTGGTCAACAAAAAGTAAGTGGAAGTGTTAGGGCTGCCTTATTTTACTTTTTCTTGCTTTCTGGAATATGACCCAATGGCCTGGAGTTGCAGTAAAATCTAGTGTCTGGGAGAGACCAACTATGAGTGTGGGCACCAACTTGTTACGGTAAGTAGAGTAGTAGGAAAAGAAACAGCAAGAACCCAATTTCTCTATTGGAGAAATAAACATGTTGTATGTTGTTATAAAGGGGGCTTCATAGAGTTCATGGAAACACAAATTCCATTATTTTTAAATGAAATTTTCTTTGAATTTTTTGAAACACACATACACACATAGTCTGATATTGACCATTTTAAATTAGACAATAATGCAGTGTACTCTGCTGGGATAACAGTTGTAGAGGAGTGGCACTACACTCATCATCAAAAATAACATTTCAATGTTTGTCAGTTTGTAATAGGATACTATCTGTATGCCTACCAGGAAGATCAATTAGCAAAGTGTTATTTAAATTTATGATCTCACCATTACATGGCATGATGCATGGGTGGGAGAATTCTACTGACTTCTTCAATCTGAAATTGACCAAACATACTCTCATGATGCATTGAATGATTACTTGTGATTGAAATATGAAAATTGGAACCAAAGGTGAAGAACCAGTCGTTAGAAAATATGGCCTTGGTGAAGTGAAACTAGATATTGCATGGTAAAATTTTACAAGACCAGTGACTTATTAATACATGTTCCAACAAAATAAAATGGTAACTATATGCATAGGCCTCCCCAGATGGAATACAGAGGAATCACATAGACTACATCTGTGAGGAGAGACAATAGGCTGCTCTCTATTCACCAAAAGAAGTGAGAGGCTGGCTGTGGAACAGACCATTAGTTGTTTAGCCATAATCTCAGGCTGAAGTCGAACAAAATTAAAACAGGTTCACAGAGTCAAGCTATAGCCTTGACTATATCCCACCCAAATTTAGAAATCATCTCAAGAACAGGCTGAAGGAATTAAACATTAGTGCCTGAAAATCTGATTCGTTGTAGGAAGACTTTGAAAATATCAAACACGGAAAGAAGAAACAAGTCCTTTAAAAGACAGGATAGAAAGATAAAACCAAAGTGGAAACTTACTCATGAATATAGACTAGCTAAAGCCAATGAAAGAAAAGATGAGGTGAAGAGTTGAACAGAAAATTTCAAAAGTCAGTTCAAGAAAACACAGTAAGACATTACGATGAGACACTCAAATAAAGCCAGCATATCACAAGCTGAAAGAGCTAAAGAAAAACCCAAGCCTTGAGTAGAAGTATTATAGGATTCTATAGGCAAAATATTGAATGATGCAGGAAGCATCAAAAGAAGATGGAAGAAGTATACAGGATCACTTAACTGAGATGAGTTTGTTGAGGTTCAATCATTTCAATAGGTAGTAAATGATTAAGAACCTACGATATTGTTGTATGAGCCCCCAATAAAATTATTTATTAAAAAAATAGAAGGGAGAAAGAGGATCTTAAACCAAGGGCCCAAGTAGAAAATATTTGGAAATGAAGATGGCAACATGTGTACAAATATGCTTGATATAAATGATGTACTGAATGCTATAAGAGCTGCAATAAAATTATTGGAAAAAAGAACCTATGATAATGAAGGAAGAAGTACAAGCTGCACTGAAGACATTACATAAAATAAGTTACCATGAATTGAAAAAAATACATATTCAAAAGTTTCAACAAATTGATAAACCCTGGAAACACCCAGTAATCTCTATACTGGGATATGTGGAAGAGAGTTATCATTGAGTAGAAGAGACCCATATTTGTGCCCATGAAGAATAAAAGGGATGCAACTAAGTGGGGAAATTACCAAGCAATATCATTAATACCACATGCAAGAAAATTTTGGTGATGATCACTAAAAACCAATTGCAACAATAGAGGGAACGTCCAGAAACGAAAACCATCTTCAGAAGAGGCCATGGAACAAGAGATCCCCTTGCTGACTTCAAATGGATTGGGCTGAAAGTTGAGAATGCCAGATGTTTACTTGTGCTCTGTTGGCTACACAAAGGCACTCAACTAACAAACTATGTGTTGTCTTGCATAGAAAAGAATAAGAATTCTAGAACATGTCACTTACACAGAATCTGTATGTGGACCACGAGGCAGCCATTCAAAAAGATCTAGGAGAATATAGTTTAAACTCAGAAAAGGTGTTTGTCAGGGTTGGATCCTTTTATTACACTCATTCAATCCATGTCCTGATCAAATAATCTGAAAAGCTACCATGTGAAGAACACTGAGGCATCAGAATTGGAAGAAGACTCATGAGCAACATGTAATATGCAGGTGGCACACACCTGGCTGCTAAAAGCAAAGAGGATTTGAGGCACTTAATAATGAAGTTCAAGGGGTACAGTCTTCAGTATGGGTGATGACCCAATGAAAAGAAAACAAAGCATCATCACATCTAGACCAACAGACAGCAGCATGATTAACAAACAAAAGATGAATGTCCTCAAAGATTTCATCTTACTTAACTCCATCATCAACACCTGTGGAAGCAAGAGTTGAAAAATAAAGTGGCATATGCCATGGAGCAGATCTGCTGCACAGATTCTTTTAAGAGTCAATGAGCAAAGATGTCACCTTGAGGACTGAGGTGCATCTGATTAAGCCCTGGTGTTTTCAGTTGCTTCACATGCACATACGAGCTAAGCAATGAGGAAGTAAGACTGAAAACATTGGATAGGATGCATTTGAACTACAGTGGTGGCAAAGAATCTTGAAAGGACCGTGTACTACCAGAAGCACAAACAATTCTGTCTTAGATGAAGTTCAATCACAATGTTTCCTAGAAACCAGGATGGCAAGACTTCATCTCACTCACTTTAGATGTTATCCCTGGTATAAGACATCATGCTAGGTAAAATAGAGGATGAGCAAGAGTAGGAAAACCCTCTAGGACAGCGGTTTTCAACCTATCTAATGCCATGACCATTTAATACAGTTCCTCATGTTGTGGTGACCCCCCCAAACATAAAATTATTTTCGTTGCTACTTCATAACTGTAATTTTGCTATTGTTATGAATTGTCATGTAAATATTTGATTTATTTTCACTGGATGTATTTTCACTGTTACAAATTGAACATAATTAAAGCATATTGATTTATACATATCGATAAATGAAATTTTGTCTTCCAGCATAGTGTAGCATGGGCAACAGTCTTCATGCCGGGTACTGGAATGTGGGTACATATGCATGTGGGTGGACCTGCCTGGAGATGGATAGAGGAGCGGTATCTCGGTTCATTAGAAATATGTGTTTTCTGATGTTTGATGACCTCTGAGAAAGGATCATTCAACCCTCCACAGGGGTTGTGACCCACAGGTTGAGAACTGCTGTCTAGGAGCTGACCTGAAACTGTGGCTGTACCAATGGGCTCAAATCTAGCCATTGTGAGGGAGGTGGAAGACAGGGCAGTCTGTTGTTCTGCTGTACCCAGGGTCTCTGAGTCAGAGCTCAACTTGAAGGGCTCTAATAACACACAGAGACATACACACATGCACATGCACACCCAGTCTGTGTACTCACCTCACACATATTGCATATATGCTACCCATGGCAAAGCCCACTCTTCATCTATGTAAATTTTAAAGGTGGAGTCTGGGAAATGCTAAATCTCTCTTCACTTATCAACCTATGAGAACCACAGTGAATATTTGGCTCTGAGATGTAAAATAACACATTTTATTTTGTTAAAGTCACCACTTCCCAAATTCAACTGGACTAATTAAACAGTGTATCCATCTTTTAGTACCCTATTTTCATACCTTTAATACCCCAGGGCTGACAAGAGAAGGGCTGACAAGAAGCATGCACTGTTTGTGTCATATCCATAAGGTCATGATGATGACCATGCCTCAGAATGCTTAGAACAGGAGTTCTAGGGCCCAACGTCCAGGGCTGTCTCACTTTCCTAGCTGTATAACTTTGGGCACTCATTGGCAGTCATTGTTTGGGGCTTCACGTCAAAATGGTACAGTAACCACTGTTCAGGAATCGCCTCTCTGAAACCATTATGCTCTCTTGAAAACTAGAGGTTGCAAACTCTAATAGAGAACTTCATTCCCATGGTTTTTAATTGGAGACAAACTATACTGCAAGGTAAGATCACTTACAAATCCCTAAAACTCAAGTAAAATACAGTTAAAAATTCAGATGGGCCCATAAAACTAAGTAGGTTCACAGTAACTTGCTTAGAGTGCTACCTTTCTGATTCCAAAATAGCTCTTCACAGAACACCGCTCCATGTTCAGTAACATCTTCCTTCCGTTGCAAAAACCTTTTTTCTCGCCCATTTCATCACTTTCTCAATCGTCCTCTCCCAAGATGGTTTCCAATACTTTCTTCATGATTTCCTCCCAACCCTTTCGCACTCTTGGCAGGAGAAAAAAAAGACCTGAGCAAACACAGGAGCTCAAGATGAAGCTTGGCAGGAACCTATTCAGGACCAGAGCTTTGATGGCAAAAAATGCCATTGTCAGCGTGAGCAACATCGGACATGGGCATTCTCAGAGTGAAACTCTAGGTGCTTTTCAAAATGGCTCTGTGCTGGTCTAGTAAATTGTAGTTGGATCTAAATCTAAATGTTTCCTAAATATCATTTGTTAAAGTCCAGAGCTTACAGGGCATAAATATAATTTTTTCCCCAATGGAAACAAAGATTCAAACATGTTGTGCTGATCAATATGATCTATGAGGTTTGGCGGTTAAAAGTCAAGAGACTGGGCTGAGCCCCGGTGACGTAGGTGGTTGAGTGCGGGACTGTGGCCCACGGGCTTGCCGGTTCAAACCCAGCGGCGGCTCTCAGGAGCAACACTGGGTAGCGCTCACTATCACCAGAGGCAGTGATGACCACACACACACACACACACACACACACACACACACAAACAAAACAAAACAAAACAAACAAACAAATAAAAGCCAAGAGATTTTCTACTGTTGAAATGTTAATTTGGGAGATGTTCAGTAGGGTAGACCTGTACCTCAGAGTTCTTAAGGAGTTTAAGCGTGCTAAAACTTGCTGAGGACAGGCACAGTAATAACTAACTTATGTTTGTTATATTCATATTCAATTAAATCCTACCATGTAGATATTTATCAGAGTATTATACCATCATGCTATTATGATTTTCATTGGCTCACAACTATTAATAGCTATTCTTAATGTAAAATTAACTGAACACATTTTGTACCATTTTGTACCAAAATGTTACAATCAGTTTTAATTTAGATTCATTGTATTAAAACTTTTGCTGTCTCAGTCTCTTTTTTGCAGATTCCAATTTTCAAAATGATCTTTATATATTTTTTTAAAATTCCCACAAAACTTGAAACTGCCATTCAAAATCTCTGCCACTAGATGGTGCTTCTCCAAAATTCACAGAATCCACTGGATCCTGACTCCTCGTGGCCCCAGATAGGGTACCTGAGCCTATAATCTTTATGGGAGTAGCCAGTCTCATCCCTCACCCTCCGTACGTTCAGTGAGCTTGAGCCACAGACCTTGTGATTAACAGCCCTTAACAGGCAGCATCATAAGACCGAACTACGTATTAAAGCATACTAACCTCACCCTCACTTCTTTTTACAAAATCATTGTTTCCCACTTCCTTCATTATTAAAACAAAAAAACCAAAGTATCAATACCACTAACTTAGAATTGTTTGAAACACCGAAGCAGCCAATAATTACACATTTAGACTTTTTCCTATTTCAAGTTTATTTCATTTTGTCTGAGATAAAAATCCTTTGTCAAATATATATTTTGTGAATATGATCTCCCAGCCTTCCCTAACCAGGTTAAGTGTGTCTTCTCTAAAAAAATTTCCTCCCTCTGGGATACAAACATATCTTATGTTGATTTTTAGAAAACTCATAACTTTATATTTGTCTGTGGTCATGCTAGAATTAAATATGAGAGTAGTATGAGATTCAGATTTTAAAGAAAAAAGTACCTGTTTTTTTAAATTATGATTTAACTTCAAGCTAAGACCCTTTTGAGTTTTATCCTGAGGTTTTAAGACTCTCTACTATTTAATCTATTAAATGCATGGAAATAGCTCTATCTTATTTGACAAAGTTAAGGATAAAGAGAAGTTCTCAGTTTACCATTTGAATCTTGCTCTCAGAATTTCAGATTCCTTTTATAACACTCCTCAAATCAGTTAATTAGAGGGAGAGGAGGAATGTGGCTAGAGATTCCTTCAATGACCTTCTCCTGAATAAATACATATACCACCGCTTGTGAATGAGCAGGGAGGGTAGAGGGGGGTGCCCCTCTGGAACCTCATTAGCTAACATGCACACATTGCTTCTACAGAAAGGAGGTTGCATATGACATGCTTGAAGAATGCCAGAGAAGAGCCAATAGACAGGGGAGGCAGATTCTTCAGAAGGAGATCCCCAGTCTTCTTAAGAATGCTCTGAACCTATTTTCCCTTTCTAAGCGGCTGATGCTGTTTGGTCCTACAGCATCTCCTGGAATGCATGTGAGAAGGTCCCCAGTGCTGTTGAGTGGGTTCCACTCATGGTGACCCCATGCGATGCTGCATAGGTAATACTTTTTGGCTGTCATCTGTACAGAACCAGTTCAACAGGCCCTCTCTTGGGGACCCACTGTATGTGATCTGAACAGTCAATCATTTGCAGGCTTCTTCAGGAAGAAGTGATGACTACCGGTATATACATACACATATACATCTGCATATACACATGCAGTTAATCTCAGCATTCCCTTTAGATTCATTTCATCAATGTTATCAATTTATCATGCAATTCCAACTACATATAAATGTGATTTCCTACCACCTTATTGTTGAAAGCTTATCAAATTGCTGACAGCTTCGTTATTTTTAATGAATGACAAAAGTGCTGGGGTGACTCACACAGCACTCGATCATCGGAGGAGGCTCATGGGACCCTCGTCAGGTCCCACTCACTTCTCAAACGACTTGAGGAGAGAGCCAATTGGGAGCCCTTGAGCTGGGGTTCTGATACACCCATACACACGCGCCCCCTTTTGCACTAGTATTGAACTCAATCGATCACTGCTTTTTCGCTGACCATTCATGACACCACACTTACAAAATTGTTCATTCTATTTCACGAACTGTCTTCTTGTTAATTGCCTGGCAAGCCTTAAATACACACACACACACCAGCAGGATACATTATGTGCACATATGTGGACACACACACAAACATATACTGCTGCTGGTGTGGTTGATGTATAGCAACCCTCTATCTAACAGAACAAATTGCTACCCAGTCCTGTGCCATCCGCAGAATGTTGGTACGTTTGCACTCATTGTCATAGGCACAGAGTCAGTCTACAACCTATCTTCTTTTTCATGGATCAGTGAAGCCTACAACCTTCCTCTTTGTCATTGCACTTCAACTGTGCAAGTCTGATGTCCTTCTCTAGGGACTGGTCCTTCTTAGTAACATGTCCAAAGCATTTGATGTAGATGAAGTTTCAACATTCTCATTCCTAAGGAGCATACGAGCTGTGGTTTTTCTAAGATAGATATATGTCTTTCCAGTAGCCCAGGGGAAACTCTGCATTCTTCATCGATACCATAATACAAATCTATCAATTCTTCTTTGGTTGTGTCTTTCTTTCTGTAGCTTTAGTTTCCATGAGGTGATTGAAAATACCACTGCTTGTCTTTCCTTCTGACAAATATTGTTAGGAAGGGAGATTTAACTAAAAACATGTACATTTGTTATTTTTTGACAGTTTAAATAGGATATGTATGAAGCTTGTATACAAAAGAAAGCACATGAGCCACAGAACTCTTGACAGACACTAAACTTTCACCAAAAGAAGCTCTGTCCCTGGTGGATTTATCTGTGTGTGTTCGTATTAGTATTTTAAATTTCAGATAAAAGCTAGCTACTCCCTTTTGATGCTGAATTCTGACTTCGGAAACCTTTACAGTTTCAAAAATAAATCACAATTTGCAAACCCCTACCAACTTCAATTAACATTTGGATTGAACTTGCTCAAAGCAAAACCCAAAAAGCAAGATACAGCAGTTAGTGAGCCCCTGGGAGAGAGCGGAAAGAAGCTATGCTTTTGTGTTGACTTTGCACAGCAGGGAAAGACATTGAACTATATTTAAAAAGAAAAACAACAGGCAGAGGTAAGAAAGAGGAGCATTGGCCCCAACCTCGCCCTCTGCCATAGACAGCTCCAAACCAGAACCACATGCTTGCCTTGCAGTTCCTGGAGTAGGTCCTGAAGAGCCAAGGGCAGAACTCTCACATCAATCGCTCTGAACGTTAATTTATTGTGGGGCTGGGCAGTCAGAAATGAGCAATGGGCCGTTACAGACACTGGCTGAAAGGAGCGCACAAGCAAAGAACCACTTAGCAGAGGCGGAGCACAGATCTCACCCAGGACCCTGGGCTTGTTGTCCCCTCACATGAATACTTTAAGCGGGACACCATTGATGGGGGGTGGAGGTGGGTGGGGAGGGGTTCTTGATTAAAAATGGGGTCTCTATGGAGCAACAAAAATTTTTATAGAATGCACAAGTAGTATTGTAATATATTTATTTTAATTGTAAAACACCGCGGGACAAATGTTAAAAAGCGGGACGTCTGGTCACCTTACTCTAGTGGCAACATGGCAGCTGGCAGCACTGGGAAGGTAAATTGATATCAGATGTAAGTGGATCTGAAGAGAAAAATCCCAAATAATTTACATGTACAGGCCCCAAGGAAATAGAGTGAGCTTAGCAGTGCCCAGCAGGCCTCCAGCCAAGAAAGGTGACGAACCACAAGAAACGAAAAGCCAATTTACTTGGAATGCCCTGACAGAGTGTCATCTAACTGCACGAAGAACCATGCCCCTGACTTCTTAACAGGATGATGACCGCTTTCAAGGACACTATGACGGAACGAATGCTTGTGACCTGGGCAAATCGTCAGACACCACTGTCCCATCTTTTGGCAACTGCCTGCTCTCTAATGGAAAAATGTTCGAGAAAGTGCTTTGGATAACTGTTTCTGCAGACCTTTCAGAATACATTGATTATTTAGAAGAAGGGAAAAAAAGATTTAAAAATTTAAGAAGGTCTCACTACTGTTGTCCTTAAAGCAGAGTAAAAGGGAATCACTGAATCTGGGGTCTTATGTTTGAGGCCACAAAGGTTTGTGGGAGAATTCCATTATCTTTTCATTCCATTTTCCCATAAACTTTTGAAATCTCCTCTTGTAACAAATAGTTCATCCATTGTCTGAATGACTTGTCAAGTCAGCTGCATCATAATTCCTACTTGATTATTACTGCTGCAACTACATGTGTACTTCATACTTACTGTGCATTTAATATGTGTATGCCATTGGAGGGCTAAAGAAACTGACATGTGTTTTAGCCTTTTATGGTACATGAAAATCTCCCTGGCAAGCTGCTTCACCATTCACCAGTTTTGTGCGACATTTTTAAGGTAGAAGCCAAAACATTAACACACTGTGCTTGACTTTTAAGGATGGCTTTAACGCTGCAGCATTAAATGGACAGTATATTATAAATGACGACTCCTGCAAATTAATACTTAAACATGCCCTGTTAATATTCAAAAGTATTAAAAGCACAGAGGAAAACTCAGTAAGCATTTATAGCAATTCTGTGAAATCGCCAATAATTGTTTTGATTGTTGCCTTATGCGCTTTACTGCAACTTTTCTGCATTATAATTGTATTGCTTTGTATTTCTTCTTTGATACACTCATGAATCCAGAGGTAAGTACTCATATACTATGCACTGCAATCACCATTCTCTTCTTGTACACTCAATGTAACCACCTGCAGTCTTGGTGCTTAACAATATTCCTTCTTTTTCTTTATAAAGGATTTTATTTGAATCACAAAACAAGAAATATGTATATGCCATTGGGATAAGTAGCGAGGCTTCTATTTCCCACTCTGGCCAATAGATTCTACTTGGTGCTAGCAGTTGTGTGGAGGACTGGGCTGAAAATAATTGTTGAGGTTTACAAAGGAGCTCATTGGAAAGGTGTGGTGTTTTGTTTTGTTTGTTTTCTAGTAACAACGTCTGCCATTTGAGAGGGAAGGGTAGTAGCCATGCAAATGCCCCAACTTGCTAGAAATACCAGAATGCAAGAATAAGAAATGACTCTCCAGATCAAAATCATTCAATCCAGGACACAGTTGATGAAAGATACCTCTTTGAGAAAATCATTGATGGCCAAGGTTAAATGATTAGAGATGTACTTAAACCAGTGATGTAACACTAAATTTAAATCCTGCTCTGTATGAGGTGAAATGTGCATTAGCAATAAACTCTTATCTCTGTAGCCAGCATCTGGTCTTTGTGATTTAAAATCGAGTGGCTTTCTCAGTTCAAAGGCTCAATGTTATTTATTTAACTAGTAAAGAAACTTAGTAGAGGGTAAGAGAAACTACAAGAAAGAGATACCGTCTTTCTGGGTCAATCTTTTTTTTTTCTTTGGACATCACTGCTCTCCAGTGATGGGAGTAGGAGGCCTAGCCCCACTGCTGGAATTGAACCTCTGTCCCAGTGGGCCGCAGTCCTGCGCACAACCACTACGCCACCGGGGCTCAGCCCTCTTTCTGGGTCAATATTACTGGACACCAAGAAGATTATTGCTTTTGAAAACTCAGGCTCAACATGTATGTGGAAACAGGAAGAAAAAAAACTGAAGGCAACTACCCAACTGTGCTCAGGAGAATGTCAGTAAAAGGGATTTTCCAAAGAGTCTGACTCCTTTAGATGATGGGACAATAAGCTCATACGACAATACAGCAGATGGCATCTGATTTCTTAATTCAATGTGCTGCTTTTCTTCCTTCTGCAGGAACAATGTCCTTTTATTCAATGATGAGATCTCAAAGGGAAAAAACCTGAGTGCCTCCCTGCTCATCCACAAGGGGGTGGTGCTTGTATCTATCTATCTATCTATCTATCTATCTATCTATCTATCTATCTATCTATCTATCTATCATCTATCTATCTGTCTATCTATCATCTATCTAATGTATGTATGTATGAGATGGTGGGCCTTAGCCAGGTCCCTCTTCTGTCCCTTTTTAGAATGTTAACAGAAGGAACCAGGGCTCTGAGTACAAGATTCAAAATGTAAACTGGAATTTCCCGATTTTAAACTTTGTCAGATAAAATAAAGATAGTTCTGTGAAGTTCATAGATTTGTGCACCCTCAAAGCAATCAATCTGCATATTCAAAATGAAGTCCTTCTACTGATCCCTTTAGAAGGTGAGAGAGTGAGGTCGTACTACCAGCCATGGCCAATTCAAGGGATGAAGTCTGATTTATTTACTTTGTGGTTAACATACATGATGCCATGATTTTAAACAGGATCTAAATGAGTTACTTTCACAGGTCAAAGACTACTAAACTGATATTCACTAAGACTCATTTCACAGTATTTTAACATTTCCATTTTCAACATAATACGATTTTTGAAAATCTAATGTTGATGGGAGTAATTAATAGAGAAAGAAAGCTAGGGAAACACTTCCACCTTAAAAACAATATTCCCATATACGAAACATGGACTTCTAGGTCAATGTGAGATCTGCCCATTTGGCATCATTCTTTTTCAATTACATTTCTTGAAACAATAGACTTTTTGCCTTTCCATGTGGTTCATTAAAAAGTAAGGCATTCACCTCTCCACCAGCTTGAAGGTGCCCTCAATGTAGGATCAGGGATTAAACCTATAATTTGTTCACTCAAATAACTTAATCATTCTATGTTACTACTCAGTTTTAAAATTTATTATTAGGAACACACCCACATCTAAAATCTAAGTAGATTTTAAAGGCTAACTAAAAGTTACCTTGTAAACTTTCCCCATTAGCAGTGCAGCCTTTAAAATACAGTGGCATCTTATTTTAAAGGAAATGGAGACTTTTAAAGGAAATGGAAGACTGTCTTGAGGGTGGGGGTGGGGGAGCCAGGAAAGTTGCACCCAGTAATTTGCTTTCCATCAAAACAATGCACCTTTCGGGCTGAGCCCTGGTGGCATAAATAGTTGAGTGCGGGACTGCGGCCCACGGGCTTGGCGGTTCAAATCCAGCGGCGGCTTTCAGGAGCAGAACGAGGTAGCGCCCATGACCACCAGAAGCAGTGATGCCACAAAAAACAAACATACAAAAAACAATGCACCTCTCACCTTCAAGGATAAAAAGGGCAGCCCCCTCCCTCCACGCTACAGCCCAATTCTTGTATGCCTTGGATTTCTTTTAGTCTCCCAAACTCAGAACATTTAAAAGGAATGCAATTTGAGCACCTTGAGGAGGTTGCCCAAATGGTCATCCTCATGCGCCATAATCTGAAGAGCAGGATTCTTTGGGAGGAATGTTAGAGAGAGGAAGCCCTTCTTTCAGAAGTGCACACCTAAGTGGAAGCTATGTCAAAGAACAATAGCTTCATGTGTTGACATTTTTGTTTCATATAGGCTTCTGTGATTGTGTAACAAAACTTTTGATGTACCTTCATCCGATGACAGTAGAGACATTCATTTGGTAACTACCCAGACTCTCTTTTATCATTTTCCCATTAATTGCTAAATAACAGTACCTTAGAATTTGTCGAGGGACAACATGACTTGTAATATAGGAAGTTCCTGAAACTCAACAGGGACCGTGCCCCTACATCTGACTGATTTCTTTGTGGCATGTTTAGAAGACCACAACTCCTGTTCCCCATGAGAAGTTCTCACCTTGTGAAGAAGCCTGAAGGAGAAAACATGTATGGAATAACAGAAAGTCAAGGAGGTGCGCTCACACATTACCCATGTGAGTGAACACACCATCTTTCAGTGGATTCTCCAGTCCTAACCATCCCAAGGGACCCCATGCCCATCCCCACATATATTACATCCCAGCCTCCAATCCTTCACCCTGGAATTCCTGAACTGCAGTGTACCAAAAAAAAATGAATGCTTAAAATCACTATGTTTTGATACATTTGCTTAAGAAGAAAAAAAGTCAGCATATTATCAGCCATCAACAGAGACGTGCCATTATCAGTCATCCAGGTTTCTGTTATTTAGGTGCCAACTGAAGCTTCCTTGCCTTTGATAAGGAAAAATTGGCTTGCACTTCCCAAACTACCAAAATTCTATGAATATTCAAAGCTCTCCCCCCCCTCAAATATCTGCAACTTCCTGGTAAGCTTATATTCCCTGTTTATTTTTGTACTGCGTTTTATAAGTAGCTGGTTAAATGTGAAATTCAGCACTCTCCTAAATTTTCACAAAAATACATTCACACAAAACATTCTCGAGTTCAGTGGACTGTGCAGAAGACATACTTGATGTTCTTTCTTCCTCTCTCGTTCCCCTTTCTGTCTCTTCTCCCTCCCTCCTTCCCTGACAAGACAAATGAGGGTTATATAGAAACACACACACACACACCACACTTAAATGATATGTCAGCTTCCCAGTCTTAACATGCTTTTGACTACTCTTCCACTAATGAGGTGTTTCACTAGTCACAAACCCCATTTAATCTCAACCTCTTTTCATTTTTCTGGGTTCATGTCAATATAAAATTCTCTTTTCACTTGCCCCCCAGTCTCTCCCATCCTATCAAATGTGGAATACAAAAATACTTCTTCATTGTATATACGGAAAGGTTTCCTCATCCTCTGATTACTGGAGGCAGCCAATATTTACTTCTTCATAATCTTTTCTATTCTCCAAATGGTTTACCATGAATTTGCCCAGAGAATTCCTAGCTCAAAGGAATTCTGGTCCTTATGATTATTAGAGGCCACTTTATCCATCTTATGATACTGCAGATCATCTCCTGTGCTTTCAATCATTAGCAGGCATTAGCTTAAGTCCTGTGTACTTGGTGGTTCTCAAGCATGCATCTGAAACAGATGGGTGAGTCTTGCCCCAGCTCCTCACTCAGCTGGTCTGGAACAGGATTGTTTTTGAAAGGCCACAACCTTGAAAACCTGAGAGCATAGTTCTACTCTGTACATCAGGACCAAATTGAAGGCCACTGTGGTCGTTACAGAATCTGGTGTCAATTTGAGGATTCAGAGCAAAGGGGTGGAGTCTAGCCTGTCAATCAGGTGATCTTATTTGATGATCTTATTTGGAAGGTGCTGAGGAGGTAAATAGCTCACTGGAGGAGGGACAGAGTCTCATACCCTGTGATACATTCCTGTGGAGAAGACACATGGAGAGTTGCTGATGCAGCCAGACATCCGGAGCCAGAGAAACCACGTGGAGACCTTTGCCAGTGCTGAGATACTTACAATGCCACTGTATCCACAATGCCACTGGCCTGTGAACATCCTGCACTTGATGATATTGAGTGTGTTTTATGAGTCTGAAAAGGACTTTATAGATTGTTTTGAGACACATGGGCTAATATGGGACTTAAAGACTTGATCTGGACTAGAATGTTTTCTCAATATTCAACTGCTCTTGTATAGAAAGCTTTCTTTTGCACCTATGAGTGCCCATGAATTTGTTTCTTTGGTTTACCCAGGCTAACAACACAACAGCAATCAACATGCCCCAGCTGATGTTACTGATCTAGGGACTGCACTGTGAGGACCACAATGGTAAAGTCCAGCCGTAGATTGCAGGTTAAACAATATCTAGGTTAAAGTGCTCTGTGAGTTGGCGTCTGAGTGGCTGGAGTGGAAGCCAACAAGGCAGAGATGTTCAGGCAAAACTGTGAGGTGCTGAGGCTGTTTCTCATTTTGATTGAGATCACAACATATGAAGGCCGCTCCAAAGCATGAACCAGGATCAGGATTAGGAGTTTTGAACTCACTGAACAGCAAAAGGAATTTCAAGCCACTGCTCCTAAATTTGCTCAAGAAGAAATTATCCCTGTTGATCCGGAATATGATAAAACTTGGGGAGTATCTTTTACCCTTAACTAAAAGAGCCTGGAAACTTGGCTTGATTAATACACATATTCCAGAGAGTTGTGGAGGTCTTGGACTTGGAACTTTTGGTGCTTGCTTAATTACTGAAGAATTAGTGTGTGGATGTACTGGGATTCAGACTGCCATTGAAGGAAATTTGGGTCAAATGCTTGTTCTTGTTGCGGGGAATAGTGAACAACAAAAGAAACATTTGGGGAGGATGACTGAGGAATCATTAATGTGTGCCTACTGTGTAACAGAACCCGGAGCAGGCGCTGGTGTAGCTGGTAGAAGCACCAAAGCAGCAAAGAAAGGGAATGAGCATGTTACTAATGGTCAGAAGATGTGGACAGCCAATGGAGGAAAAGCTCATTGGTATTTTTTATTGGCCCCTTCTGATGCAAATCCTAAGATTTCTGCTAGTAAAGCCTTTACTGGATCTATGGTAGAAGCCAATAGTCCAGGAATCCATATTGGAAGAAAGGAACTAAATATGGGACAACAATGTTCAGATACCAGAGGAATTGCCTTTGAAGACATGAACGTGCCTAAAGAAAATGTTTTAATTGGTGAAGGAGCTGGTTTCAAAATTGCAATGGGGCTTTTGATAAAACCAGACCGCCAGTGGCAGTTGGTGCTGTTGGACTCAGTACTGGGTTGGGATGCTTTCTTAATGTACACATACCCTTTATATAAAACTCTCATGTATATGTGTGTGTACATGTAGATATACACACATTTATATATATGAGCTTCTGTGGATTTGTTTCCCTAGCTTACCCAGATAAACATAGGGCTGCATCTGTGTTACTTGTTGGGTACGGGAGTGAGTGGAGAGGAAAGGGAAATATTTGTCTGGATGTTTTACCAAATGATTTAAGTAGATTCTTTTTGAAAAGTCTGGATGTGGTTTCCAGACTACTTTTCTTTTTCTGTTCATCTTAATCACTAGATTTTAAAAATTCTTATGTTGAAAATGAAATGTGAAATAAGTCTTAGTGAATATCAGATCAGTAGTTTGTGACACATGAAAGTCACTTGATCAAGATCCTATTAAATATCAAGTCGTCATGTACCACAGTTTACACAGTTAACCACCGTTTCTGAGCAAAGAAATCAGAATTCATCCCCTGAATCGGCACTGGTGTGTAGTATAACACAGTTGTTTCATCGTCGACAGAAGTCAGTGATAGGACTTCATTTTGCAAATGTACATTGACGGCTTTGTGGATGCAAAAACAGGGTGGAAGTCACATGTAGTCGCTGGCTATACGAGAGAAGAGAACCCAAGGCCTATTGCCACGTGGCAGAGGTTAGACAAGTCTCCTCCCTCCAGCCTCCTTTTACCCTATCCTGACACCAGCAGTTCCTCTCATACTACCCTACATTTTTCTATTGGGTGTGATAACCCATTGCAATGACTACCCAAAGCTCAGACAATAGTCACAATTATAGGATCAGAAAACATTGCATTAAAGACACAGTCATTGGTCCACAGTAATATCTCTCCTCAGCCAACAGCGGAGTCTCTCTCTGGTTCTCAGCTTTTCAGTCACATGATCCCTGGACCTCTGCCTCCATGAGCCAGGAAGCTCACCCACTGCCCTGCTTCACAGTCGCAGTCTTGGCACTACTCCTCTGCTCTGTCTCATGGTCAGAGCCTCACCTGGACCCCTGTTTTTGGCACATTAGGGCGATCACTGCCACTGCCACTTCTGACAGGGATTGCCAATGTGTTCTGCTAATGGTTCATCTTCATTGATGTCCCATGAGTCTTCTCTTTTGGATTGTGAGCTGTCTCATTCTTATAGGCATGGAAATAAAGACTGACCAGTTACCTATATTAGTGTTCCACACATTTTATTTTCATAGTCTGCATCACCCAGTTATTTGGTGAGAGTTACAGAGACATAGATCGAAGAGTTATATGAGGATATCCTCCCAAAAGCCTGGAATTTTTCTTCAAAGGTAGGTATTTAAACTTAAAAAAAAAAGCAACCCTATCACCTTCAAAGTATTCTACATTACACTTAATACATTCGTTAAGTCTGCAATTCAATTCTTGTAAATGTTTTACGAACTCATCTGTTTGGATGGCTGATAGCACCTCCCTCTTTTTTTTCTTCACCTATTGTATGTCATTGAATCTCTGTCCTTTCATGTTCCTCTTCATGTGCAGAAATAGAAAAAAGGTGCAGGGGCTGGGCCTCTTACTCTCACCACCAGGGCAGTGATGCCTAAATAAATTTTAAAAAGGTGCAGGAAGCAAGATCAGGTGAGTAAGGTGTGTAGGCAAGAGATGCATGCTGTTTGTTTGTATTTTTTTGCTACAAATTGGAGCACTGAGATGGCTGAGTGAGCAGGTACATTGTCTTGGTGGCAAAACCAGTTTCCCTCCTGCCACAAATCAGGTCTTTTTTGGTTATGCACTTTTATGCAATCCTTTCAGAACCTATACATAGACAGCTTGATTAACAGTCTGATGTGGTAGAAGGAACTCCAAATGCACTACAATGAGTCAACATTTTCATCCTTTCCGGAAGTTGATGGGTTTCCAGAATGAGGTTTGTTATCAATCGACATTCCACCTTTTTTGAAACAAGAAAACCACTCATACAGTTGCGTCTTTCCCATAGCGCTGTCCTTGTAAGCTGTGTTCAACATCACAACATTTTCTGCGGCATTTTTTTCTGAGCGGGGAAACAAAATTTCACAGCCACACAAATGTTCTCTTAAATCGGCCACTACAAAAAAAAAAAAAAAAGGTTCTAGAGAAACTGATTTTTTGAAAAAATTCACTGTTACCAGAGAGAACCTTCCCAGGGGATGCCACTGTGTGCACTGACTCAGAGCTAGTTGCTTAATGCTTGCCTAGTGGGGGGAAAAAGTGTACCATGAACGCACCACCCAGGGGAGCTTTTCCCTTTGTTTTGGCAGGTGCCCATCCTATTAAGAAACATCAGTTGCCCACAGTGGACCATCTACAGAAATTTTTATGGCAGGTTGTTTACTGTTACCTACTCAAGTTTTGTTTTCTTAACTTTTCATTCCATACTATGCCAACATTGGGGGAATATAGCATGGCTAGTATGCATCGTGGTTTTACTGTCAGACTGCCTAAATTCATAATCCTGACTGCACTTATCCTATACCTCGGGAATTTCCATTTCCTAATCAATAAAAAGAAGAATGTATCTGAGTCTTCCACTCACATTTCACTGGCCAAGGTAAAGAAGATGATTCCACCCAACTTCAAGCTGTGAGCAAGTATAATCCTCCTAGAGACCCAAAGCAGAGAATCAGGGATATTTGAGGATGAGCCCTAATGATGATGATGATGATGATGAGTCAGGCAGTTAAGTAACACGGTATGCTAGAATTGTTCTAGATAGCAAGGACATTAATCCAATGTAGGAACCTAATTTATTTGCTTTATGGTGTTCATTTGATCTTTTCTCACTTACTCCTTCTGTTTCTAAGAGTTGCGTTGAGTAGTCCTCCAACCCCTCAAAATCAAGTTCACTGTCATTGAGTAGTGTGGTAGTCCGGGTAGACTAGAGAAAGAAATACATAGACACGCATATGGACATAAGGGTATGGTTTATATACAAGAGGAATAGGAATTTAAGAAAGCAACCCAACCCAGTGCAGTTCAAAGTCATAAGTCTGATACCAGCCCATAGGCCCAATACCAGTCTATAATGTCTCCTTCCAATTCACGAAGTCACAGGCCAGTGGGTACAGAATCCCGGCACTGGCAGGGCTCTCCCCATGGCTCCCCGCCTCCAGGGCTCAGGGTCCATCAACAGCATCCAGTGGTGGTAGAGGTAACTCAGTGCTGGCAGGGATCTCCACGTGGCTTCTCCAGCTTCAGAGGTCTGGCTCCATCAGGGTAAGGCCGTGTGGCTTCTCCTCCAGCTCCTTCAGCTCCTTGGATGCTGCCATCTTGTCTTGTCCATAATTCATCATATTTGAGACTAACTCCCAACAACTGGGGAAGATAGCTTCTCATCTCCACCAGGGAAATAACACGAAATTTCCCAGAAGTCTCAGGACAGAGCCAAGCCCACACGGAGGCCTCATTGGCTACTCAATGGCTATCTCCAGATTCACAGGCTAGACTCCACCCCTACATCTCAATCATGAAGCTAACATAAGCAAATGACCACCATAAGTAGATTCCAACATGTATAAGCCCTAGAGGACCAGCTGGAACTGCCCGCTCTGGATTTCTGAGACTGTGACTCTCTACAGGAGCAGGAAGTCTCATCTTTCTCTTGGTTGGGTAGATAGAATTTCCAAGTATACGGGAATATATTGCCCCTACCATGTGAGTGTGTGTGTGTATATATACACACACACATATATGCATATACACACATATATATTCATTAAATATTGTTTGTTTAACATACCCTGGTACTATTTACTTTAAGTGAAAGATTAAGATTTGTTCATTTCTGTTACATGATTTTCTGAAACTGCTTAGCTAAAATTTCACTCATTTTTAGCGTTCTTAGGGTGAAAGGAACAGCATATATCTCCTGAAAAAGTTGCATGTGGGAATAGTTCCCTATTATTCTAAGCTTTCAGTTGTTTCTTGTAAAGGATTTCAACCATTAGCACTTAAATTATAGAAGGTTTCTATGATTCATTCTTAATGTGATTTAATAAGACTCTATGCATATGCACCCTGAGCTATTATTTATAACTGGTTCAAAATAAGTGTTCTTTTTCATAATCACATTATTCCCCACATTCTGTTCTAAAATGAGGCTGTTTTTCTTCATCATGTAAGTTATTAAATATATTAATGCTTCACAAATGCTTTTCTAATGAACTCCTTGCTTATTAGCTTTTCTTGTTTGTTAATAAGAGCATGACATTCTTTTGGACTAATTGAACAACTTGGATTGGTTATTGTTGTCTCTAAAACAACATATGTGCCAATGCTTTTTCAGATCTATAAGCTATATATCTGGAACCATTAATAGACTAGTGAATGGTTCATTATTGACTATATATATATTTTTTTCTGCCCACTAACCTCCATATCCTGCACAACTTTTGCATAATCGACAGGGCTACCCTGGCTCACAGTTTGCTCATCGCTCTCCCTGGAACAGAGGCAATTAAGGAGGTATCAGGTACAGTTGGGCACATTGTGTGAAAGATCACAGGATGACTGGGTGGTGACGTCCACAAGTAAGAAGAAACGTGGGTCAACAGCCAGTCTATCTGAGTCAGGGTTGGTGGTCATGATTAGATTTGAGAAGGGGAGTCAGGACACCTCATCAAGGCAGGTTGAGGTGTTAGGTCATGAGACAGCTGGTAAGTGTGTATTGAGGATGTCATGTGGGCTAAAACACTGTCCACTTGATCTTTAGGAAACTTCCATTTCAATGATCTCAAAACAAACTCACTGATCTTCCATCAGTTCCAACTTATAGTGATCCTTTAGGACAGGGTAGACCTCTAGGATTTCCAGAACTGTAACTCTTTATAGGCGTAGGAAACCTGCCTTGTCTCTCTCCCTGGAAGTGGCTGGTGATTTTTGACCTTGTGGTTAGCAACCTGTTGAGTCATCACTATGCCACCAAAGTTCCAATGATTTGGACAGGAGTTCTGAACTCCAAGGAGACAGGAATTCCATAGGCATGCCTACAAGTTGGGATAATGCAAGAAGATCAGCTAGCAAAATATTGAAGGAGAAAATGGGGTAAGTTAGAGCGACATCAGGAAAATACGACAAACTCTCCAAGGATAGGCAATTAATCTGAGATTTGGGGGTGAGGATATGTGCCAACATATCATTGCTAATATTTTTCTCTGGCAAGAAGAATGAAAGTGAATGAAAGCCCAGACTATCTGTTTTGTTGGTTTTTACTGTGATACTCAAGGAAGTTTAATGGAATTGGAATGATAATTAAGGCAGCTTTTAAAGCCATAATTTAGTCATGATTTATAAACTAGCTCAATAACAACCTGGACTTTTTACAGAGAACAGCTTCCAAAGTTTTGTTTTGCTTTATAGAAACTTCATATAAAGTTGTGATTTATGTGGATTAGGTTACTTCCCTTTCAGGAAGGTAATTTACGTGGGTTTCCTCCCCCCCCCCCCCCCCGACTCTTTTCTCCAGGAGAAGTATCAACACAATCTACCATGTTTTCAGTAAAGGAGAATTTCCAAATAGGAACACTTTATATTTTCTGGTGGTGTTGCATTTGACTTGGTAATTAATATAGCCTTTATCCACTGTCCCTGTAAATGAGCATGGTCTTTTAAGATCCAATGTTTAGTAGTTGGACAATTGATGGATCATGGGCTGATGATAGCAATTTGGTCCAGAAAAATTCCTTTTATCACTAAAAGAATATTTAAAAGGGACTTTTTCTGTTTGAATTCAGAGGTGAGACCAACAAGTATTATATTCTAAAGAGAGATGCGAGCCCTCTATTTAAGACTTGGAGAGCTGATGCCCCAAACTAACTGGGCATTGTATAAGTTTGAGTTCAGAAGAGAGTCCCATATTGAAAATTTCTTCAGTAGATGTTCTTAGCTGAGATTTCTTGAAGGGTCTTAACGTGGTTCTGCAAGAGAACCACTTACAGAACCTAAAGCATATCTGTTTTTTCTGGACAACTCAGTAGTTACGTGCTAGGCTGTTAAATGAATAATCTGCAGTTCTACACCATCAACTGCTCCATGGAAGAAAGATGTGGCAGTCTGTTTCTAGAAAGATTTATAGCCTTGGAAACCCTATTGGGTAGTTTTATCCTTCCCCATAGGGTCATTTTGAGTGTGAATTGTCTCTATGGCAATGGGCTTGGTTTTATTTTCTATGGTGTGGGAAGAAATTGAAAATCTAAAAGTGAACGGGTATCTGTGGGCAGAACAAGGAAGAAAGACATTGCTTGAGAGAAAATTGCTTTTGTGCTATCTGGAAATCTTTATGGAAACAGACAACCCCAGACAGGCTGGTGGCTGAACTACCTTACATTTAGCAGCTTGCCACTTAACCCGCTGCATCCCCAGTAATCATCCATGTCAAATAATTAGCCTCCACCTTGCGATCGGACCCAATCGTCCTGTGTGTTGAAAATCCTTGCTCTAGGATGTGAGACAGGGTTAGTGGTGGGGATGTACATGTGGTAGGATGTATTTTATAAGGCCTGGTTGTATCCTGAATCAATCCCTCTTTTTTAATTTATTGTGAATTAGATGAATATTTGCAGAGATGATCAGTTACACGTTTACCATTTCATACTCATTTTTGCATCTGCTCATCCTTTGCAATCTCCCCAGTGTGAGGTCACTTATCCCACTTTCCCTTTGTGTTACTTGTTTCCATTTATTTTACTCCCCTACACTCTGAACCTTGTCCCTACACTCTGAACCTTGTCCGTGAGTAAATGCTGTCCTTCTGGTATTAAATGTTGACTATTCTAACACATGGGTGAGTGCAGTCCCACACTTGGAGGAGGACTGAGGATGAGAGTCTTAGGGGTTCCACTTGTATCTGTCTGACCAGAAAACCTAGTCTCTTTTATGATTCTGAGTGGGTCAATTTACCTAGAAGCCATTAAATGAGAAAGCAGAGATCACAGTGACTTCCAGCCATTAAGCAAGAAGATTGAAGATTGGATTGTCCTTTGGACATGGGGTCCCTGTGTGGGCACGTCCCCAAACCAGGAGACACTGTGAGAAAATCTTCTCTTAGAGCCAGAACTCTGAATTAAAACTTCAAGACTCCTAAATTATGAGACAATCCATTTCTGCTCAAGTCATTCACTTGTGATATCTCTGTTATTGCAGGAACAGATAATGAAGAAAAGTGGAGGAGATTAATTAAAGAGAAGAGACGTATAGGAAGATGAGCGAGGCAGAATAAAGCGGCATTCTGCCAGCACCATGTGAGTCCCAGCTCTTTCACTCAGTCAAAAAAAAATTGTCCTTGGGCTTAGGAGATTCCTGAGAGGAGAATCAATTCTTTCACCTCTCTCTTTCCTTCCCATCTCTTCATGAAGCCACATCGGTTTTTTAATCTCACCTTCCTTTTGACTCCTTTTAAAGTTGTTTAAGTTTTTAATATCTCCTGCTTTCTTTTCAATGGAGATTTTTTCATTTTGTTTTGCTTCCTATTTATGTTTGGTATGAATTTCTCTATATGCAACCCAGTTGAAGCAAATCTATAGAGACAGTAACTGGATACATGATTACCTAGGGCCATGGCAGGGGGGCTTGGAGGTGGAGGGTGATGGGATGCTAATAACAATAAATATAAGAAAGAAGAAAATGCTATGAACTTGCTTGTGTTAATAATTGTATAATTCTTAATATGACTGGGCTATTAAATTATATGATATGTGAATTATATGCAAAAAAGTATTTACAAAATAATTACCCCAGAGGGCATGGTGTTTGGAAAGAAGTCCTTCCCCAGCCCCCAGCCCCAAAGTTGAATGAATAAAACTCCAGCTATGTAGTAGTGGGCTGTAAAGTGGGAAGTGTGTAGAAAGGTGGCTATGCTAGGCTATGATCAGTATGACTGCCAGTTTCATTGTGAAAGGTCAAGCTCTCTCCTTTCAACGTGTTGCTATGGCAGACAAACGTAATTATTAGTGTTCACATGCATTCATTTATTCAATGCATGCATATTGTATGTATATATAATTGAGAAGCTACACAGATAGAGATAAGACATCATTTTATCTTACAAGATCTATCTGAAGAAAAAATACACTCACAATGAACTCTACTGTATGCCAAGGGAATAATTTTCAAAAGAAGAAAAGATGACCATGAATTTGCAGCTTTATACAGATGATTACATCTAAATTGAGTTTGAATAGTGAGACAATTTTGAGGAGAAGTGGTATAATTGGAATACAGAATAACAAAACCAGAGAGGAAGTTAAAGATGGGTGGCAGAGCAGCAGGTGGCTGATTTTAGACTATGAAGCAATTGGATTTGTAAGTACTATAGTATATTTCAAGAAGAAAACTGAGAGCCAGAAATAAGAGGTAGTTGGTATGAGACTTCCAAATGCTCAGGCCTACCAGCTTTAAGATTTGTACTTTGATAGGTAATGAATAGAAAATTTAACATCTATGAGTGGGTGAGACAATTGAAATTAAAATTTAGGAAGAATAAGTAGAAGTCTATTTCATTTGTCCAATCATAGGTAATGAAGACCTTAAGTAGGAAAGCTGCCATGGAAGAAATGTAAAGGAAGAACTTATTGGTAGAGTGCATTAATCCAGGTAGACTAGGACAACGAATCCAGGGAGAGTCATATATGAGTAAGAGAGAATTTTAAATCAAAGAGCAATTGTACATTAAGAAAACATCCCAGCCTACTCCAGATCAAGTCCATAAGTCTGATATTACCCCAAATGTTGATACTAGTCCATAAATTCCTCTTTAGACCCACACAGCCATGCAATGATGCTGAGTGCAGGAAGATCACAGGCCAGTGGGTGGAAAGCCTTGTGGCTCCAGAGGTGGTTATTGTACTTGGTCACTCCTGTGTGCAATGGGGAAAATGAATGTTGTCGATGGCTATTTTGAGTTCAGAAGGAGAAAGCACCTCTTGAATTTCTTAGAGACCACATTGCTTAGTGAAAATGGCTGATAGAATGTCAAAATGGCCTGGCTCAGAGTTGATGCTGTCAGGGGCCTAATCCCATATGTTATATGAATGGAATAGGTTAGATAAGGATTAAGATAGAATAGTTAAGAATTGGATTTAACTGCTTTAGAATTGAGTTTAGGATCTGATTCTACTTTGTGTATGCTGATTTTTCCTGCTTATTATTATTATTATTGATATAATAAGTGATGGAATGATTATTGGGGAGTAAAAATAGAGAGCTTATAAGGCTACTTGCCTTTAGCCACTAAGTTGGAGTTTAATTGTATTGCTTGCAAAGAAGACTTTGAAAAGATAAGCCTCATTTAGTGTCTTGAGTCCTCAGGACATTCAAAGGTGAAGAGACTTACCTACGGGGCTGTTGACAGATTGAATGGAAAAGGGGCTTTAAAATTTTGTGCTAGTGGTTTGTGTCAGCAACTGAAAAAAATTTTGGATCCACAAAAGGAAGGAATTCTCTGTTCTAGGACTGGGCTGGGATGGTTTCTTAATATACAATTACTCTTTATAGAAAGTTCTTCTTGAACACAGAGGAATTTGGGAAGATGATACATGGGGCTGGACTGGTATTGGATATGCCCCTTTCTCATAATTCTTTATCCCCTCATTTATCCACTCTTCTGATCATAGAACAGATTTATATTTCTTGTGTGTGGCATCACTGCCCTGGTGGGAGTAGGAAGTCCAGCCTTGTTCCTGGAGAGCTGCTGCTGGATTTGAACCGTGGGCTGCAGTCCCACACACAACCACTACGCCACTAGGGCTCAGCCAGATTTATATTTCTTAAAGCATTTATCACAGTATTCAGTGAGTGCCCATCTTTAATAACCAAAGGATAATTTTTGTTGTTCAAAATGAGGAAATAATACTTTATACCTACATTCATGAAGAAGCCCTGGTGGCATAGCAGTTGAAAGGGATGAAAAGGTAGGTGACATTATCAAATAGAAAATCAAGATGCGTTTTACTGAGGTCACAATAGTCTTTGTGGGGGCCCTTAGAGAAGGGAAGAGCCTTAGTGGCACAAGGTCAGCAATTTAAAACCACCAGTCTCTGAGGGAGAATGAGGACGCTTTCTACTCCCATTGAGATTGACAGTCTTGTCAACCCAGGGGCAGTACTACCCTGTCCTATAGGGTCACTAAGAGTTGGAATTGACTTAATGGTAGTGATTTTAAAATTTTTTTGGCATCACTGCCCCCTGGTGGTGGGAGTAGGAGGCCCAGCCTTACTCCTGGAGAGCTGCTGCTGGATTTGAACCTCCAACCCAGTGGGCCGTAGTCCTGTGCACAACCACAATGCCACCGGGGCTCAACATGATTTTTAATTTTTATCTACATCCATATTATATATTTTATGTATTCTGGGCCTTAAGGTAAAGCTTTCTCTTAATATTTTTACTTTGAGGGAATGTGAACATATATTAGTGCCTTTTCTGCTATTCATAGAGCAATGATATCAGGACCATAAAATTAAAATTACGAACAAATCATCATAAATTAGTCTCTGCTCTCTAAAAGCTAGGATAACTGATTTTTATCCACAACCAAAATTGAACTGAACTTACTCAAGTCAATCCTCTATGCAAAGACAAGCTAAATATATATATTTTTTTAGGTAAAAGAAATTGCTAGTTACAAAATCATAGAAATCTTTATTCAACAAAAATATCAAAATGTGACGCTATTGTTGAGCACCAGTGGTGTAGTGGTTGAGTGCAGGACTGCAGCTCACTGAGTTGGCGATTCAAATCCAGCAGCAGCTCTCCAGGAGCAAGGCTGGGCCTCCTACTCCCACCAGAGGGCAGTGATGCTCCCGCCCCCCCCCAAAAAAAAACAATCGGTGTTACTTAAAATGTGAAGCTATTATTTTTTTGACATAATTCCCCATTTAGAGTAGATTTATACATTTCTGAAGGTAGTATTTCCATTTTTCAAACCCTTCCCCTGACACCTCACAGCATCAGCTGTTCTTCCTCATGGAATTCTGTGTTCTTTGATTTACTCCGTATCAAAATGGCAGCCTTGAATTGAGGGAACAAAATATCTGCAGGGTCACGTTCAGGGATATAGATGTGCTAAGAGTGCCCCTCACACCCGCCCCACCACCCCAACACACACCACATTCTCCTTGGAAAACCCTTGCTACTACTAAAGAATTAGCAGACTCATTGTTGTCAGGTGAAAAGAATTTTCTTGAGTGTAATTTTCTTGACCTTTTCCTCACAGATGAAGTTTTCAATTTAAAACAAAATAAAACAGGCCTTCATGATAATTCCTCTTTGAGAAACTTTATCAATATTACCCTTTGGACACTCCCCCAATTGTGTCCTAACCTTCTGAGCTGACTTCTCTGATCCTGAATTTAACTGTCCAAGCAAATCAGCTTGGAAACCACTGTTTGATTCGATCTTGCTCTCTGCACTGTACTGGTGAATCCAAAATGTGTCCCTGTTATTATTTGTTCCATAAAATTATCTTGGCTAGCTCCAATCTTGCTGAAAAATTTGATGGAAAATGAGCTTGTCTTCACTCTTCACATTCATGGAACCAAAACCTTGCTTTTAAGATACTCTCTTTTCTCTCCTCTTTTTCTTCACCCTTCAGCTCTTGTCCTGTATCAACTCCAGCCACGTCAGTGGTCTCTCTGGCCTCAGGCTACCATGTGTGGGTGTACCATCCCATGAGGTTTCCAGTGTTCAGTGACTGTAAAACTTGAAATTTCTTCCATCCTTTATAAAAACCCTCTTGGATCAAAAAATATATATATATATGTATATATATATTTACACACATATACATACACACATACATACACAAACACATATATATTCTCTTATAATTGAACATGGGCAAACGCCACGAGACCCCAACTTCAGTGCCTATCCCAACAGGGGTAACCCTATGGGCTTCCTCCATGTGTTTCTGAACTTCAGCCAAAGTTTCTTCCATAGGTTTTTGACCTTCCGCCAAAGCCTTCATTCATGGAGGTTGATGATTCTCCCTCTCCTGACTAATTGTTGAGGTCCTCCTGATCTTCCTTCGGATACTTGATCCATTTAAAACTGTTGCCTTATGGGGGGCAGCATTCCTGAAAAGGTTTTGGAAAAGCTTCAATAATTTATGAACATGTCCACTTGGAGTTTTGTGAAAAGTTGATATTAGTCCTGACTAAATGGTCTTCCCCCTATGGTATCAAGTACCCTTTTTAATGGTATATAATTCACATATCATAGAATGTAATAGTTCGGTTACATTAAGAGGAGTTGTACAATCATAACCACGTCAATTTCAGAACATCTTCTTCTTTCTCATATTCATTGTTAGTGGCCCATCCTCCCACCTCCCAACCTCCCTGTCATGATCCTAGATAATTATTTACCTAGTTACCATCTCACTTTAGCTTTTTGAATCTCGCTATACTGTATTTCATATACAGAAATTCATACAAAACACAAATGGAAGCAAGCAAACAACGGCGACAAAATAAAATAGGAAAAACCCCAAATGAAAAGCAAGCAGAAAAAAAATTTAAAATAAGAAACTTTTAAATAGGTCAAAAGGGAAATCAGATGCTAAGATGTAACATATTAACCTAACTACATCCACAATAATGGGCTTTAAAATGGCCTCGAGCTGATAGCAAGGCTATTCACCCCGCATTATGGTCAGAGGGGACTCATCGGAGAGTTAATCCACATTTGGACCCGGCATGAATTTTGGGTGTCCACTATAATCCACAGCCTTCTGCAAACTGGGTCTTCGCAATTCAATCTCTGATATTGTCACCTTCTTTGGATTGGAGTTTTAATATTCACAACCCTTGGATCACACAGGTTGATGTGCGTCTTCCCTGTGGACTTAGTTGATGCTTCAGTTAGATGGCTACTTCTTTGAAGACCAACTTTGCAGACCCTTGCTGTTATTCTCTCTGATAGCCATTTGGTTTCTTTACCACGCTTCGCTATCACACCCATATTTTCAGTAAGCTCTTCATGGAGGCAAGCATCAAGCAGAGCCATGTCATAAGAACTAATTGTTCCTAGATTGGGGCTAGACTAAAGTGCAAGCCCAGAATTCATTCATAAATCTCTGGTTCATATATCTTGCTCATTCACTTTAGCGATATCAATATCATTTTGTGATGCAGAACAGTATAAATCAGCCTCTTGGAGCCTAAAATTATTCTATTGATAGTGTCATTGATTTAGCCTTTGGTATAGAATCCAAAAGATTGTTGAGAAGATGAAATTATACATGTTGAAGCTGGTTTCTGAGATCCAATCTTGAATTGTTGACGTGCACAGATTAAACACTTCGATGACTGGATTCTATTTACATAAACAATGTGGGGCTGATGATAGGGCAAAACTTTCTATAACACTCATTAACAAAGGCTCAGCCAGGTCTACCAGACTAATAGGTGTCATAAGAAAGCAAGAAGAGCAGGAAAATACAGCAGAACCCCAGAACTCGACCACATCATTACTCAACATGATCCAATTTCGATATGAAATGTTGAGAAATTTTTGCATCGGAGCTAAAACAAAACATCAGAATCTAACCAGACACAGGTGATTTTTGTAAACAAAAGCAGTTCGTGTTTTGATCACTCGGCGTTAGTTGGCGCTCTTAGTATACCTTGTTTAAACCTTTTGCAGCTGTGTTCCAAGCATTTTGCTTTAAGTTTCTTAGTTTGTGTGGCTTTTTGTACTGTTTTTAGATTAAAAAAAAAACAAAACATGTCCTAAGAAAGAATTTTTTTTGTAAAGAATCATCATCATGATAAAGGAACTGGTTAATTGAGTTATCGATATTGCTGATAATTTAGTAAACCCTTTAGAAAAACAGTTCAGGAAACGCCAACAGCAGACTACATTAGCTCGTTGTTTTTTTCTGAGAAAGCCAGCCAGGCCCTGGTGAGAAAGGCAAAGAAGAGGGAAAAAAACCGGAAAAGCCGCTACCAGTTGATTCTCGGGAAGGGGCCTCCTCTTCCAAACAATGACTCTCTCTCCATACCTCCTCTTCACATCCGTGTCCACAGATCCAGATCCTCATCCATCTCAAGGTACGGGCCAGACTGTAGTTATTGGAAACTTCAATGTTGGGTTTCTTATTTAAATTGTATTATTTAATGCTGAACTTACTTTGGCGTTTCTGTGTCATGTTTTGTATAATAGGGCAAGGTTAGGGTCAAAAGTTGGTGGCTGAGAATGAATTGATCCATTTTCAGTTATTTCTTATGGGAAAAATTGATCCGGAACTCGACCGCTTCACATCTCAATGCTCCTTTAGAAAGGATCGAGGTTCTATCTAGGTTCTCCTGTAGCAGTTATATTGTAGAGCCAGACCGCCATTCGTTGGGCATCCTTGAGTCAAGAGACCCAAACCAGAGTTCAACGAACGACCACCAATCCCTTCACCTTCGGACAGCACTTATTTGCTTCTCACACTATGGCATTTCCACCTTAGTCCAATGGATTATATCAGTGCCTTAAATCTGTCACAGGTGAGTTTGAGGTAAATCAGTTCAGTTAATAGGCTTTCCATATCTGATCCTTCTGGTATGACTTTTGGAAGATGTTGTATGTGTTGAGAGCAGAATCTAAAATCCCAGTAGTCTATAGCACATGACTTGGGTCACCAAGGACTGGATAGAAACTAGATCATAAGTGTCCAATTAGGAAAATAGTACCACATGTGTTCTCCCCCTTGGGTTCCATTTAAGTACTGGTAAGCATTTTTTTCCTGATGGGAACTTGCTCCACCCAGTGTACTCACCAACCAACTGAAGTGTTATTGCCTTCTCCAAGACATGCATGCCCCGCTCCCTGCATCTTGACTTGGATTTCCAGTAAAGTTTGCTGATCATTCTTGTTGAAGTGTCTGTTGATTTTGGCATGACCTTAGCATAATGTTTTATGGCAACAACTGAATGGTCTTCTCCCTCTCCTCCCATCTTGAGAAAGTGACCCCAGCTTAGGTGAAGTATCATCTATCAAAATGGTTTGAAAGACGTGCACATAAAGGGGGAGGATTCACCTAAATTGTTCAAACTTGCTTTCTTCCTGTGAGCTGTCCGGGAGCTCTTGTGACTGGGGCTTGTGGGGTAGATTTTTCCTCACCACTCTTGTCCCTTAGAGAGAGAGATTGCAAGGGACTATGGATAAGACTCTAGACAATGCGAAAGCTATGCTTTGAAACATCTTTTTGGGGGAAGGTTAGCTAGGAAAAAGTTCGAAACACAGAAGCAAAAGCGAGACAATTCAAGTAGAAGAGAACCCTTCCAAAGGTCAAGTGGAGTGCATGCTCTTATTGCTGCTGCTGCTGCTAGGGGCCGTGGAGTCGGTTCTGAACAAAATACTACCCAGTCCCTCAGCACCACCCTCCCAATTATTCCTATACTGAGTCCTCTGTCGAAGTCACAGCATCAATGCGCTTGTGGAGGGCACTCCTCTTTTATGCTAGTGTCAGTTGCCAGAGAGTCAGGTCCGACTTATGGCAACTCTGTACATTACAGAATAAAGCGTTTCCTGGCCCTGCGCCTTTTTCATGATTGCAGGTATGTATGAGTTCAAGGTTGTGGTTATGGATATTCTTCCCATCGTGTAGAAGGCAAAAAAAAAAAAAAAAAAGCGACCCCCCATCTTGGAAGAGGAGGGGTGGAGAGGATAGCCAGACAGCATGCTCGTGGCTCTGTTTCCTCTGGCTTTCTCCTCCCCTTCACTCAGCTATTATTGTTGTTATCGCTGTGCGACCTGTGAGAGCTGGCCCCGTGTAAAGCAGACACCCGTCAGAAAAGGAAAACTTAGATATTGTCCATTGGTAAAAGCAGATAGAGGGAGGTGACATGGTAGCTTATTAAAGAGGGGAACTTTGCAACACCATCCAAACAAGTCCTGTCAAATCGTGGTGCTCAGAGTTGACTGTACAATTTTCTTTCTGACTCAAATGCAATCATTAGTGTTCTTATATAGGAGCGCAAATTATTTGTAGAGCTATACTATTATAAATACATAAATAGAATTATATACTTTTCATAAGGTATTTTAAATAAATATTTGTACTTCTTCACATCCATTTATATTTATAAATACACAAGTTTAAAATGGGTTTATTCACTCAGAAGTATGGTATAGTGTATATGTAGAGTTCATTCTGCAGTTGCAGTTTAGTAACTCTCAAAAAATCATTTTATCTTCATAAAATTCTGAGATAAGAAGTCCTTCTAGATATTCTTGTATATAGGTGCCTGAGCTGGGAAGCAGGGTAAATGCTACCCCAAGGGTATATTGACATTAGCAAAAATCAAACAAACAAACAAACAAAAAACTCCGAATAACAACAAAAGGCCTTAAACTTCTGAGTTGGGCTGGAATCTGACTGATGTCAATAAAAATGTTTGTCTCTCAGGCAGGAGTTCTCAACCTATGGGCCGTAACCCATTTGAGGATGAAAGTACCCTTTCACAGGGGGTCACCTGATTCATAATAATAGCAAAATGACAGTGATGGGACTGAACCTCGGTGGCGTAGAGGTTGAGTGCGGGACTGTGGCCCATGGGTTTGGTGGTTCAAATCCAGTGGCGGCTCTCCAGGAGCAAGGCTAGATAGCTCCCATGACAACCAGAGATCAGTGATGCTCTCCCCCCGCCCCCCCAAAAAAGACAGTGATGAAGTAGCAACAAAAATAATGTTATGGTTGGGGGGGGCAGTCACCACAACACAAGGACCTGTGTTAAAGGGTCACAACATTAAGAAGGTGGAGAGCCACTACTCTGAGGAGAGAAGGAATCAGTTACACAGAGTAGAGAGTGTTCATTATGGATACAGAAGTAGGTCGTGAAGAGAGCAGCCCAAAGCAGTCGAGTATAATAGAATTTTCTGGGACTAGTAACTGTGGTTGCTTTGTGGCAAATGAAGACTCAGGACTCAAGGCACTTGAGAATGTTTCCTTTCTTTTATCTATTCTCGGACTAACTAATTACACTTCTACCGAATTATTCTTCCTTCTCTACCTGATGGAGCTCCTTTGGAAAGTAGATAAGGAGTGAGATCACATGTGAGAATTCGTCTATGGATTACATCATGACAATATGAAGTAGAGTTTAAGATGTATTAAGAAGTATTCCTTCTTTTTTATAGTGATGGTGAGGCGAGAGGTGAGTAGGGGTCAGAGTTGAGTGACAGTGGCAGAGAAATGACTCAACATTTGCCATTTCAAACCCTTTCTCTTAATCTAAGGTAATCTCTCAGTAACAAAAAGACCTCTACAGATATGACTACATTGGTTATTAACACTGTTACAATATTTTGACTGATGTTTTAAAGATTTCCATGCACCATCTCAGTGAATTCTTACAGATGAGGGAGGTGATAGGGCCAGGACCTGAAAATAGTTTTTCAGAGACCGTAAGGGATTCTTACCCGTTGGTTCAATGTTTATAATCCACCTGTCTAAAACACAGACTATAGATATTGTTTTATAGTCTTTACTAGAAAAAGGTTATGTATAGTATGACTTTCTCAGAAGGACAGCACAAAGATCCCTCCTCTCTGTTCTTTTTTTTCTCTTTTTCTCCTCTTCTTCCCTCTATTCTCAAATCCGTCAATGAAGGCATCCTTTATGCTAAGTGCCTTGCTACCCACTCAGAGTAAGACAGGAGAGCTTGCCATCTAATGGAGGAGGAAAAAAGTATATGAGCAGATAACTATAATGCCATGTTTTTAAGATCTCAAGTAAGACTGTGGAGGCACCCTTGACTTCTCTATTTATGCTTTCCCTTGATTGTCTCTTTCTATCAGTAATTGGTAGAAGCTTATGCATTTGATATGCAGTGCCATTCTTTGTCTGCTACACTTTTTATTTCATAAAAAACCCTCAAACACACTGCAATTGAGTCGATACTGACTCATAGTGACCCTAAGAGACAGGGAAAAACAGGGCATTTCTGCTCTCTCCTTTAATATTGCTAGTAGTTGGCATCAACTCAATGTCAGGTAGGGTTTTTAGTTTTGCTTTGGATTTTTCTCCTTTCCAACAACTACGGTTCAGATGCACTGAGTTCTCAAAGTAGTTCTTGCAGTTATTTTCCTGAATCCTAGTTGCTACGTTTTACCCAACAGCTCCCCCCCCCCCACCGAAATTTATCACAGATTTGCTAAAAGATCTTTGAAATAGTAGCAAGAGAAAAATTAAAAGCTCAAAAAACAAAAACAAAAACAAATCCCAAGGTCAGAGTTCCCAGTGGGGTGTGTGTGTGTTGTGTTGTGCTGTGTTGTGGTGTGGTGTGGAGGCAGTTAGATAATGACAGAAGTAGCTCCTAAGACTGTATCTTACTTCAGAATGAAGTTTTCTCCTGTTAAGAAAAAAATGTGTATTTCCAGAACACTTATTCATTTTGAAATCCAAGTTAATAATATATTTTTAAACCTAATCTAAGTTAATAGTATATTTTTACACCATAGGCATTATTTTTGGATCACTATCATTTAATTAAACTTAAGCTTTAAAGTATACACCTAACTAAATATAGATCTGGATGAACTTCAAGGGCTTTCTAAAGTCCCTGGACATCAGATGCAAAAGCGTGCACATATTTATGAATCTTCTCTACAACGAGTCTCAAGATTTTGTCACATTTGTTAAGAAACAAGATGGAGAAAACTTTCAAAGCATATAAATAAAACATATAAGATGAGTGCTACCACAACAGACTTAATAGCAATAGGAATCTGACGTAAACATCACACTTACATCAAGAGCTACCGACTGCTTGGCCCAAGACTTCTTCACTTGATCATACATAATTGTGTTGTTGATGCCGAGGCCACAAAAGATGACAAAAGCCTATGAAAGAGAAAGTCCACTAATTAAAAAAAATAACTAATTGGCAAACTCCAATATATGATAGTATGTAGAGAGACATCAGAGATGGGTCTGAAAATATGATTTTATTTTACAGAGGTGGGCTTTGGGGAAGTATATCCATTAAAGTTCTTAATTACTATTGCCATGTAGCCACTTTATTGCTCACATGGCACATGAAAAAATGGTTAGTTTAATATTTTTAGGACAAAACTATTTATGCATTGAAAATGTGCTTTAAAACCCCTTTCAATGTGTTCTTAATTCCTATAGATTGTGAACTGATTTGGTCATAGTTAGCCCAAACAACTTCTTTCAGTAGCTAGACTAGAAATCCACCTGGTAAAGAAATCAGGTGAACTTTCCCATAATATAAAATGTTAAGGGGAAGGAGTACTGGTTTTGAGTCATCTGACTGACAAGCCAGGGTTCTGGTGGCACAGTGGTTAAATGCTTGACTACTCACTGATAGGTCTATGGTTGTATTGGATTAGACAGAAATGGGATTGCTTGTTTTTAAAGAAAGAAACTTGGAGATGTTCTTAAGTAGGGAAAAGGGTTTTGATGTTGGAGAGAAGTATGACGTCTTTATGGAAACCTGTTCCTTAGGCTTGAGTCCCTAGGATGTCCAAATTGTTTGGCACCGGACTACTAACCAAAAGGTTGGTGGTTCAAACCCACACAAAGGTGCCTCGGACAACAGACATATTATCTCTCCGGGGTGGAGGGCTCACTCAACTCTCAATGTCATGGAGGGGATTCTAACTCATGACAACTCTCTAGGCCACAGCAGGTCTGCTCTGTGGGCTGCGCAGCCTGTAAATCATGGGGAGAGTAGATGATCTCATCTTTCTCCCAGAGGAGTGGCTGGCAGTTTGGAGGGCTCACTGGAGTCCATGGGAGCTTGTCAATAAAAGAAAGGTGACCCAAGGGCTGTCTGTCAAGGAGGTTCACAACTTTTAACAGGAGCATGCAAGACAAGATGAGACAATTACACCTTGAAGACCAGGGAGTAGAATTTAACTCTGCATTAAAATTAGGATAGAAATAACCACTGATTGAAAAATAAACCCATGGGGGCGGGAATTCAGGGCTTCCCTGGGTGTTTATGTACACATCAGATCTGTTTTCAAAGTCCTCAAACCACTTCGGCAGAACAGGACCGCATGGGATTAGCCGCATTTGGGCAAGCTGCAACCAGGAGACTATTGATGATTCAGCCTTAACCCTTGACTTTATTTTCTTACCTCAAAAAGTCGCTGGTCTGCATCATCAAAGGGCTTCCCATCCAGTCTATTTAACACTTGAGCCACCCCTGTGGGGAAATTGGGGCATGTGGTCATTTTAAGCTTTATACATTGTATTACTACAATCTAGCACATCACAGCTAAGTCTGTGACTCCTCAAAGTGACTGCAGATGCACAATTTCATTAGCATTACTCTGAAGTGTAGCTTTGCAGTCTGTGTGGTGACTAAAGCCCGGTGTGTTTTACCAGGTGTCCCTGGGATTCCTAAAAATAGTTTTCAAGATCGCTATGCAATATAATGATGAAATAATAGTAGCTACAGACAAGTTATATGTAGGATATATCAGTGGATAGTGCAAAACTGAAGCTATGCAATTGAACATATATTCTTGAATATGCACATATATCTAAAGCCTAGGTATAATTGACTGTATATGCATGGCTTAGAATAAGGAGCACAAACATGCTAAAGGTTATGCAGATGGTCCAAGAAAAGGAAAGCAAAAGCTGTGCCATCAAGTCAGTTTTGAGTCAAAGGAACCCTACAGGGCAGGCTAGAACCAACCCTTTGGGTTTCTGAGGCTTTAAACCTGGGGTGTCATGGTTCTCCTGGGGTGGGTTCCAAATGCTGACCTTGTTATTAGCAGCTAGCACACGACCCACTATGGCAGCCAAACACTGCAATGAGAGTCCCATAGACTTGAGCAATTATAAATTCTGTTGTACGTAAGTTCACCATTTGTCAACATTCACCGTGATTCCACAGCCATTACCAACCATAACAGGGAAAAATCAACTGAACTATAATCCCAAAAGAACAGGAATGGCAACAGCCATCTCTGGTGAGGCAGATGGTATGAGGAAATTCACCATAAAAAATAAGAAAGCGTATTATGTAAATATGAGAAATTCAATCCACAAAGAGATTATAACCATAATAAATAAATATGTACTCCATTACAGGGCTCAAAATTCGTGCAGCAAACTAACGACATGAAAAAGAAAAAAATAGTTCCACAATAATAGTAGACTTCAAAACATTACTTTTGGTGAAGAAATGGTGAAACAGTAAGAAAGAAACTCAAAAACATAAAGAAGAGCTCTGCCACCATCAACCAACTTGACATCATAAATAAATATGGAACATCCCACAGACCAAAAACTTAAAACAAGATTCTAGTCAATAGAATTAAATAGTATATACCAAAAAATCAGTATATCAAGGGCAATATACAATAAGAAGGAGATCGACAAAACTTTAATGGAAGCAGAGAAGAGAAGCTGGAAGGTTTTCATGAGTTAAAAACAACTGTTACAGGTATTGTTAAATACTGTCATTGTGTTAAATACTGTTAAATTATACAATCCTGTAACTATGGATGCTAGATAGGCAGGCTGAATGGATAAGGGAGGTAGAGAGGGACCATATCAATAAACATACATATATGTGTATATTTATGTTTGACAGAGGATGCTTCTCTATGTGTATTTAACAAAGCTGTAAATTTATCCATGAATGTGGTGGAACGCACTGTTATCACGACAGACAAATAGACCAATGAATCAGAATTGAGCTGTAAATCCCTCCAGATGTAAATATACAGAAATTGAGATGTAAATCTATCCACTTTTGTACAGTTGTTACGTGACAAAAGTCCAACTGCCACTAAATGAGGATGAGAATCTCTAAAATTGGGATTTAATGGTAGAAAAATGAAATAAGATCCATACCTCACACTATACACAAGAACAAACTCAAAATGGATCCAAGCCCCGACCCTAAACCCGAAAACTACAAAAACAGAAATAAACACATGGATAACACTTGCTGTTGTCAGGGACCACGGAGCCAATACTGACCCCATGTCCAACAGAATGAAAAACTGTCTGTCTTGTGCCATTCTCACAGCTGTTCCTGTTTGAACCTTTGTTGCAGCTGCTGTGTTGATGAATCTCATTAAGATCTCCCCCTTTTCCATGGGCCCTTTACTTTACCAGCATGCTGTCCTTCTCTAGAAATCTGTCCCTCCTAAGAACATGCCCGAAGGATATGAGGCGGTGTCACCAGTGCAGGAATCCTAATATATGACTGTCAAGTATATCCCAAATACACCTAAAAAGGCACAACCACCAAAAGATGAATGATATAAAAGGGACCTTCTAAAAAAACTGATAACATAGGCTTATCTAAAGGAAACTTGATGGCACACTGGCCTGCTAACAGAAAGTTAGTTGTTCAAATTCTCCAGCTGTCCTGTGAAAGAAAGATGAGCTGCACCGTCTCAGAAATGCCATGGAAGAGTCCGACTCTCTCCTACAGGGCTGTTATGAGTTGGAACGGACTCCGTGGCCATGGACATGCTCATCAATAGACTTCTCCAGAAGAACAAAATGATAATCTACAGACTGGGGGAAAAATGTTGGCTATCATGTATCTGAAATGGTCTAAACTCTAAAATTTAGGCAAAACTTCAACAAGACACAAATAATCTAATTTAATATGGATAAAGAATATGAACAGACATGCTACCAAGGAAGACACTGGAAGTGGCACTCTGGCAGGGGTCAGACACAACCCAGGGATACATATGGCAGTCGACTAAAAGGAAGGGGAAGATGGATTTTTAAAAAGAATGTGGATAGTGGGGGAAGACTGCACTAACCCACCCATGGGGAGGGTATTGATTACGTCTCCACAAGAAAGGGAGAGAGGGACCAGACCTCAACCTGGGACATCAGACCTTGAGGTTAAACATGCGGAAATGAAGCAGCGAATTCAGAGATGTCTGTGGAGTCAGCCCCAATCCCAGCTACATTGACTCCCTCCCCAGAAGATTATATTACAGAGGACATCACTGAAGATATAGCCCTGGGAGAGTGGCAGGTCTGCTCTATGACATGGGAGGAAACTAAAAAGGATATATATAGAGAGAAACATGCATACCTCATCCTGACCCACCAAGCCCCAAGAATGATATTCCTGCTCAGAGCAACCAAGGCACAGAGAGAACCACAGGATCACCCACAGCATGAGACGCAATGTCCCCTCACTGATGCACAGTGCTTCAGGGAACAGCATTGGAGACACAGTGTGGGAATTGCACCCAGTCTGACACCCCTCCTCTACACACACACACACACACACACACACACACACACAGCAGCACAAAGCACAAAGGGAGCACAACAGAATAGCAAGGGGAGCAAAGCAACAATGTCTTGGTGGAATCCCTAAAATAGACTTCAGACTCAGAGGGCAGGGCTTGGAACCTCATCAAAATAGATCAGAAAACATTCTCAGCAGAGAGACCTAGAACTATTTAACCATACTCCCATTTTTTCAAGATAAACCATCCTAATGAGAAAGCAATGTGGTTCTGGGGGGGTCAGGGGAGGTCAGGAGGGAGGAGACAACAAACCCAAGGAGAAGGGAACAACAAGAGATCTAAAATCAATGGCAAGGAGGATATAGAACACCTGGTGAGGGTCGAACAAGTGCAATGTAACCAACAAAAATTATTCAGAGCCAAATGAAGGTTGAATATGACAGTGGGACAGGAGGAAAGTAAAAGGAACTAGAAGAAAAAGGAACTAGAACTAAAAGGAACTGGGAGACAAAAGATAATAGAGGTATAAATATAGGCATGTATAATGTAATATGTGCAAATATATTACTATATAACAATAGGGATATAGGTCTATGTATGTTTATTTATATGTTAAGTAGCAAGTGGGTATTGGGTCTTACTCAAGTCTCCCCTCAATGCAAGAACACTTTGCTATAATAGTCTGTCATTCTGTGATGTTCACCTTCCTGACATGATCACTGAAGACAAAATGGGTACTAAGCAAAAATGGTGAAGAAAGATGATGGTGCCTGGCTATTAGACGATATAAAGTTTGGGTGCCTAAAGGCTGTAAGTGGCCAGATAGCAGGGAAGCAACGAAGCACACATGACAGAAGCACACCAGCCTGTGTGATTATGAGTTATCAAACAGGATCAGGGATCAGACATAAGGAGAGCCAAAACAAGCAATCATATCAATGTGAATGAGGGGGGTTAGAATGAAGGTGAAAAGCCCATCTGTAGACAATTGGACATTCCCTCACAAAAGGGGCACAAGGAAGGGATAAACCAGCCAGGGTACAGTATAGCACTGATGAAAAACACAACATTCCTATAGTTCTTTAATGCTCCCTCCCCTGCCCCCCACTATCATGACCCCATTTCTATCTTACAAATCAGGCTAGACCAGATCATGTACACTGGTAAAGATAAGAGTTCTTGACACATAGAATCCAGGACAGATAAGCCCTTTAGGGCCAATAATGAGAGGGATATCACGAGGCTGAGGGGAGGAAGGGAAGAAAGAAAACAAATGGAGAACTGATCACAGTGATCGACATACAGCCCTCCCCCCCCATCCCCACCTCCACACACATCAGGGGTGGAAGGGCAATGAACAACATAAATGTGGGTGAAGGGTGACAACAGATAAAGTAAAATATGAAAATAAAAATAATATATAAATTATCACGGGTTCACAGGGTAAGAGGAAGGGAGAGGAAGGAAAAACGGAGGAGCTGATACCAAAGGCTCAAATAGAAAAAAAATGTTTTGGACAAATGGATAAATAAACTATGGTACATACACTTATCAGAATACTATGCAATAATAAAAATAAAGACAAATTCATGAAGTTCTTTGAAGTTATTCTGTTGAGTAAAATAAGTCATTCAAAAAAGGACAAATATTATCTAAAACCACTATGTTTAAAAAGCAGCAATACACATGAATGCAACAATGACAGTTATTCCACCACTGCTTTGTCTGTTTGTCATACTGTGGTGGTGGTTTGCAGATGACACAACCTTGCTTACTGAAAATGAGAAGAACTTCAGACCTGCGCTGATGAAGATTTTAAAACCAGCCATTAGTATGGATTGCACTGCAATGTAAAGAAAACGAAAGTCCTCAAAACTGAACCAATAGACAACAACATGGTAAACAGAAGAAAGGTGGAAGTTGCCAAGGATTTCATTTTACTTGAATCCACAACCAACGTTCAAGGAAACAAAACAAGCAAACAGACTCACTGCCATCGTGTCCATGCTGACTCCGAGTGACCCCCTGTTGGTTCCCGAGGCAGTGACTATTTACTGGAGAGTAGAAAGCCCAGTCTTTTTCCTAATGAGCTATTTGTGGTTTTAAACTGCTGACGAGAGCATGTGGACCAAGCCTCATGAGTAACCACTACCCCATCATGCCTCCCGCTCAAGGAAACAGCAGTGAAGAAATCAACTTATGCACATGCAGATCTGCTGCACAAGATGCTTTAATGTGTTAAAGAGCAAAGGCATCATTTTGAGGACGAAGATAGACCTGACTTAAGCCATGTTATTTTCATTAGTCTCATGTGCATGTGGCAGGTGGACAATGAATCAGGAAAACCAAGGAAGAACTGATGCATTTGTATTATGATGGTGGAAAATAATATTGAAAGTATCATGAACTGGCAGAAGAATGAACAAATATATCTTGGATTGACACAGTGCCGGCAACAATGGGTTCACATGTAGCCACAGGTATGAGGAATGGACAGAGTTACTGTGTGTAGCATATCTATGATTTGGAACTGATGGAGGGGCACCTAATAACAACAAAAATAATGAATATAACACAATCGTAAAACAATCCTACAATCACATATAAGCAATAATCTATTAATGGAGTATATAGGTATAAATAAGGGTGTTATGCAGCTTTCTAGTTTGCACAGCACCCTATCCTAATAAAATCACATGCAGATCAAAAAGAGATGTGTGTAATTTGAAGAAAATTATTCATAAACCTCCAGAACTAAAAGGGAATAAAACTGTGTGGTTTTAAGTCATTACATTTATGGTAATTTTAGAAACAGCAATAAATAGTAATGGAATGCCAGAAAAGAAAGAAAAACTGTACTACTCAGGAAATATCTTACCAATTATTTGGTGGTTGCTATTCCAAATAGGGACGCAGAGAACAGATCGTATATGAAACCCAGATATTTGGTCAGCCTAGATATAAGAAAGAAGATAATTGAAATTAATTGTTAGCTGCCTGTTTATGATTTTATACTTTACATCCTAGATAAAAGACGTTTTCAAACACATTTTTTTTCAAACACATTTTTAAAGACATTTACAATCGGATTTTTAACCGATTGTATTTTTTTCATTTAAGATTTCATAGTGAACATTCCTAGGAAACAAAACCCTAAACCAGCGGTTCTCAACCTGTGGGTTGTGACCCCTTTTGGTGATCATGCCTGATCCATAACAGTACCAAAATGACAGTGATGAAGTAGCAACAAAAATAGTTTTATGGTTGGGGTCACCACAACATGAGGAACTGTATTAATTTGGCACAGCATTAGGAAGGGTGAGAACCACTGTGTATAAATCAAACAAAATATTCCAACTAGCACAGTCTCTTTCCATTTCGGTAGCTATTGAGAGCTGCATTTAAACTAAGTCATTGACAATTACACAACCAGACAAGAATTTGGGTAGCTATTTCTGTTCTGAGTATTTTAGGCATTCTAATGAAACCAGTAGCCTCCATTTATTCCTTTGATTGGGTATACTTTTTAGTAAGAAAGTTTAAGGAGATAAGCTGCCTAGGTGTACACATTGTGAAAATGCTATTGTTTTACTAATTTATCATGTGCATTGTGAAATTAAAAAAATAAAACAGAAATTACCAATGATGATATAAAAGTAAATAGTTTAAGATCTTTCTGTACTCCTGAATCTCAGGAGATGACAGCCTTAAAATATAAAGTATAATTTACAGCTTCAAAAATTATTTTATGAGAAACCCCACTTAATATTAAAAATAATGTTCCACATTCAAACCACTAGATAGTATCTGCTAAGACAGAAGGTATTGTTAGTAGCTAGATTCAGGGACAAGGGGTCTGCTCTCTCATGCTTGCCCAGACCCCTTAGGGAAGATTAGAAGAAAATCAGGTGACCATTAGGCAGCCATTTGGGGCCTTTGAAGACCCCAAACTGAGTATGCTCAAAGTCAAGTCCCCAGGTAGGTGAGAGGTACATCTGGGTGGCGCCAACTGGGCCCAGGCTTATGACCTCACCCAGGTGGGCTTAACCCAGCCCATCAGGTCAACCAATACCATCAACCTTGCCTCCCCAGCCAAAGGCTTTAAATGTCCTGGCTTTGGGAAGGCCATTCTTTCTTCTACCCTACTCTTGGACAGAGGCAGGTCAGAGGGTGAAGGTACACACTGATCTGCTCCAGGCCTGCTTTGGACCCACATGTGCCTTGTGGTTGTCACCTAATCTGGTGTCAATTTGAGGATTAAGAGTGTAGGGGTGGAGTCTAGCCTGTCAATCTGGAGATAGTCAATGAGACCTCTGTGTGGGCATGGTCTTCTCCTGAGAATTCTGGGAAATGCGGTCATTCCTTCTTGGAGGTGGAGACACTTTCTCAAGTCACTTTCTTGGAGACTTTCTACTGACAACACTCCCTGCATGAGAGACTCGACTGACAAGGCTGGCTCCCTGTGAGGCATCCCTGAACAGGTCACATGAAACTGCCCTAGTGCCCTGAGCCGGACAAGCTACATGGATGCAACCAGACCTCTGAAGCCAGAGAAGCCACAGAGAGACCCCTGCCAGCCCCGAGATGCTTCTGCCACCACTGACTTTGCACCCACTGGTCTGTGAACTTCCTGCATTCAGCATCATTGCATATGTTTCGTGAGTCTGGAGAGGACTTTGTAGTTTGCTGTTGGACATATGGGCTAATATCGAACTTATAACCTTGGACTGAACTGGGTTGGGATGTTTTCTTAATGCATACTTGGTCTTGTATGTAAACCTCTTTCTTATGCACATATGCCTGTCTATGAATTTGTTTCTCTAGGCTACCCAGACTCACACATACCTGTTCTGGGGCTACTCAGGTCCCGTAGTCTCTTTCTTGCCCCGGTGCTCTCCCACGCCCCGCCTACTGACTCCATTCCTCTTGCCCTGGGCTCTGGCCTCCTCAACCTCTAGCTCTTTCTCCCTGGACCCCTCAGTCCCTGAGATCCCCCCAGTTCCACATATGTGGGTGCTCTTTTCCACATGGTTGTGTGTGCCCAGTTGTGAACTTCTGTGTGGCTTCTATGTGGCTTGGCAAGCCCAGGGATAGCGAGTGCCCTCTAAAACTTACAAAACCTGAAATTTCTCTAGTCCTTCAAAAAAACCCAGTTGGACTGCAAAGTGGACTTCAGCATGAATTCTTTCATTGAAGGTATTACCCACTCCAGAAAATGAACAGTATCTTAGTGGGCTAATATGATCTTTATTTCCAATGAAATGGCCACCCGATTGACCCAATACAAGAGGAGAAAAATATGATAGCAATATTTTGAACATGATAATTATTGGCGCTAGGCTCTGTTGACTGGTCTGTAACTCAATGAAACAGTGTCTGGTCCTGTACCATCTTCAAAATCACTTCCTTATTTGATTCCATGGTTGCAGCCACTGCATACTCACTGCACCACCAAGGCTCTTTTCTATACAAATTCACTGCCAGAGAGTGATTCTGATTCAAAGTTATCCCACAGGACAGTGCAGAACTTCCTCCTGGGGTTTTCAAATCTTTGAAGAGTGGCTGGTGGATTTGAAATGACGCCTTTGTAGTTAGCTCGGCAGCAGCAGGGTTCGTTTCGGACGCAGCACAGGAAGTCCTATCGGCAGTTCTGCTCTGTCTCCTCAAACTCTGAGACAACTACAGCTCCTGTCCAAACTAGGGAATCTGAAGTAGACAGAGGTCACCATAGGTAGGAAGGGAGAAGGGCCATGGGAGAGACAGGAAGAGAAGAACTCCAGATAGCTGGTGAAAGGAATAAGTCTCAGATTATTTCTCTAATGAGTGTTTTGCTGCCAGTCATTTAAAAAGAAGTCAAAATCAACTCTGTGGCACCTAGCAGCAGCATACATACACCAGACACATTGTTGGGTGTGTTGAAAACATCAAAATAAATCCACATATTCATTGCCCTTGAGGCTCTCATGATCTAGTAAAACTCAGAACAGCTAGGATCAAATCAAAATGTCCAAGTAGACAGTACATAAGTATCATAGAAAAGTCAGTAACAAATTCTGTCTAGAGAAATCAGAAGTAGTTTTGGACCCTTTAAACCAGATTTTCAAAGATGAAGATAGCAATGATAATAAGTGGACATTTATTGTGTGTTCATGATGTGTCAGGCACCTAGTGTAGCGCTTCCATATGTCTTGGCTCATATACCTTAAAAAACTACCCTAAAAGGGTAAGCGCTGTTCTAATCCTCCCATATCAGATTAGATTTAGAGAGACTGACAGCCTTGAATGAGAAGAGATTGGTTCAAAGGAGGCCAGACAATAACAAACACATCCATCAAAGTTATTTTCCAAAAGAACAAAGTGGTATTCTGTCTCTCCCTCAGGATAAAGTCTGAATTACAGCAATGTCAATAAGCATGCAGAGGAAGAATCCAATTTCAGAGAGGTTTTCCTGGTATAATCTACAGGCTTGAGCTAGCCACAGCATCCACTAGCATTGTCTAGTCTGTCGTTTTTCTGAGAGAGGGCCACACTATTATCTGAACCAACCCTGAGCAAAGGACACAACTCTCTTTCTAAGCCTTGAGATAACCAAAGCCCAGTCTTACCTCTTGAGGCAATCTGAAATAGGTAGGTCAGAGGCTGCCTATCGCGGGCAAGAAGAAAGTGAATGGGCAAGGAGGAAGATCGCTCTAGATGGGTGGAGACAGAAACAAATCATAGGCTCTTCACCTAAGGAGTATTTTGATGCCTATCTTTTTTTTTTAAGTTATTGCCCTTGCCATACCCCCAACCCCGAAATAATTTTTTCATCCGGGGCAAATAAGGGAAGCAATGTGCACTACCATCCCTGTGAAAGACAATGCTGGGGCTTCAGTGATTTGAGAAAGGGCGAGGGATTTCCTTTGGGGAACCAGGGAAATGGGAGCAGAAACCAACACAGAGCACACAGCATGACTGATTGATAAGGCCATAGTGAGGAGGGGCTGGAAATATTAATCCTAGAGTCATCAGCACAAATCACTGAGGAGAACTGGTCTAAAGAAGAGACAATAGACTATGAAGTCAACCTTGAGAAACTCAGTATTTCGGGTTGGGTTGGGGAAAAGGTAGGGTGCATGGCAGAGATGGGGAAAGGACTCTGAACCTCATGCTCTTTGTTGTTTCTCTCATGTCTGACCACATTGCCGCAACCCTCCCAGAAATAACCAATCTATATCCGGAACCTAAAGGTATTAACACCCTTTAAATGATCTATTCCATGTCTAGAGATTTATCCTAAAGTAACTATGAAAGCTGTGCATAAAAATGTACAGGTAATGTTGTTAACCCTAGTGTTATTGTTTATTATAACAATATATTAAAAGCATCCTAAATTTTCAACTGGCGAGAGTTAGTTTAAAAACTCATATACATTCTTGCAGTGAAATATTGGCATCTAATTAAAATCATGTTATGGATCACTGGACACCCTGAGAAAATAGAGATACCCAGATCAAGAGGCTGAGACTTGTGAGGACTGACATGAGAGAGAAATCTGTTCCCAGTTATTTTGCGTTGTTCCCACTGAGGCTGTAGAAATGCAGCCTATCTGCCTAGGAGAATCAGCAATATGTATGAAGCCAGATGGTCATGTATGAGTAGGGTAAATGTTCTCAAAGTTAAGATTATTAAGACAATTCACTTTAGTAGGTTTGAACCAACAGCCTCAGAGTTGGCAGGGTGATGCTTATCCAACAGTGCCACCATTAAAATAAAAATATTATCTGGGGATCCTTAATTATTTCCCATTGCAGATGTGTGTTATAGATTGGGTATATTGGGATATGCATTGGTTGTTAATTGAAAGGCAGGAAGTTCCAACACCAGCCAGGAGAGGGAGAAAGATGAGGCTTTTCCTCCAATGAAGATTTATCCACAGGGGCAGTCCTGTGATGCCTTCTAGCAGCAGTTCTCAACTGATGAGTCATGACCCCTTTGGAGGTCAAATGAACCTTTTACAGAGGTTGCCTGATTCATCACAGTAGCAAAATGACAGATATGAAGTAGCAATGAAAATAATTTCATGGTGGGGAGGGGTGTCAGCACACATGAGGAACTGTATTAAAGGGTCGCAGTATTAGGAAGGTTGAGAACCACTGTCTTATAGGGTCACTATGGGTCAAAATAGACTGAAGGACAGTGAATTTGTTGTTTTTGGTTTGCTTATACATTGAATTATGTCCCCTCCCCCCAATATATATGATAGATTTTAACCACAATCCTTGTGGATGTCATTCCATTTGAGGACACAAAATGGATGTGCCTTAAACCAATCATCCATGTCATATAAAGAGAGCAGATGTAAAAAGAGCACAGAGGAGGAAGCACAAATGTAGAAAGATTGATGCCACCTGTGTGGAGGTCAACTAGGATCAAAGAAAGAGAAGTTGAGAGAGACAAACTTTTCAAGAGCAAACAGAGAGAAAGTTCCCCACACCCTCCCCCCCACCCCCTCCCCCCCGAGGTGGTGCCTTGAATTCAGAGGTCTAACCTCCCAAACTATGAGAAAATAAACGTATGTTCATTAAAACACACGGTTGGGGTATTTCTGCTACAGCAAAATTAAAACACACGGTTGGGGTATTTCTGCTACAGCAACCTTAGGAAACTAAGACACTGTGTCTCCTTAAAAATTTTCCTAGACCCTGTCCTCACTGGACTCTTTCAGCTAATGCATCTATTTAGAGATGGTGTAGCTCTTGGAACCATCAAAACATTCTCACTATACCTTCCGGATTCTCAAATGTAGACAGAGGATATATAATGACGGGGATCAGTAATGATAATATAGGAGACCTGGTGGTAGGTACCATGGGTAAAAACTAGGCTACTGACTAACTGCAAGATCTGTGGTTTAAGCTCAGCAGGCACTCTGCAGGAGAAAAACGAGGCTATTGGTCCTACAAAGTGTCAGAATAACTCTACTCTCTCCAATAATAATAAGTGTGAATTGAAAGTGTTACTGGGGCCATGCCTTTTCCTTTGGTGTGCAATAGGCTTCATTTCCTGAGAAAGATGTGGACAACTTCAACAATAATCTGAAGCAAGGTTTTGACCCCAAAAGATCAATTGCTGGTAAGACAATAGAATGCTGATGGAGGAGATGTTATGGAGTTAGCCCTGTGAGTTCCCTGAAACAACCATCCAGAGACAGCTGCTTTTTTTTTTTTTTGTCTACCTTGCCTGAATTTTGGATCCACCGCAATGTCTTCTAGAATACTTTCTACAAATGACTACTGAAGTTCTTGACACAAACACTCCTTAAAAAAACTCATGCATATTTATGTTTAGAGTTGAAGCACTATTTCCACTGCATGTGCAACAAAGTCTGTTTGACTCATAAAACCATAGGATTTATATTTATCTTTTCTCTCTGTTGTCTCACTCTTTATCTTATTCGAGTATTAGACCCCCTTCTCCTAACTCTTCCCTTCCTCCTCTCCTGGCTATCTGGAATTCTGACATTCTCATCCCAATTTTCCCTCTGTTGCTCTGCTCTTGGGAAAGGATGTCCACCTAGTTTGCACTAAGCTTCGGTGACTGAGAGAATATTACCAGTGGCAAATGCATCTGAACACATCCGAAGAGCTTCAACTCTTGCACAGTTTCAATTTGCACATTTTCCTTTGTAATAAAAACATAGCAGATAAACTGGAAGGTGTTACAGAGAAAAGAGATTGAACTGTCCATTCAGGCTAGCACTCAGCCCTCCGGATTGCAGAATGCTTCAGTGTGAAGAGCTGACAGGCAAAATGGACTTCACTGCTCTCAGTCAGAGGCTCTCAGAGCCTGAAGTCCTATTATCCTTAAGTGATAGATGACAAAGGTAAGTGCTATGGAGTAGTCTGTAACAGGTTTCAATAATAATAATAATAATAATAATAATAATAATAATAATAATAATATAAAATCAGAGAAAGAACTTCACAGGGGAGAACTGGGTGGAATTAAAGAGCCCTAGACTTTGAGTCATGACTTCGCAGCTTTAATTGTTAAACCTGAGCATCGACCATGGTCAATAGAGTAGATCTGGGTCCTGATAGGTTGACCATTACTCTTACATTGATCACAAATGGATCCATCAAATCCATTTGCTGGTAGTGATTTTTTGCTATTCCTCTATGGAAGCTCTTCTATTTAAATGTTGGATCCAATTGTTCATTCATGTTGCAGGCAGCAAACAAACCATGCAGATGTTAGCTTTGAAAATCCTCTTCTTAACTTTACAAATGAAGGGAGATATTATACTAGACCACAGAATATAATACCTCAGATTGACAAAATAATGGCTTGCTTTGCATCAGCACATTTGTTTTAATGTACCTTTCTTGTATATCTAGTATGAAAAGGAGGGCAGAAAGCTTCACAGATGAAGTAGTAGAGTATAAAAAATTATTGGGAGTTTGCCTCAACTAAAGGCAAGGCCAGAATAATTTTATATGGTTAAGGTATTTGTAAACAGAGAAGGCACTCCATGAAGTTCTGATACAATAGCAAAGACACCAAAAAAATTCCACGGCCATTGAAGGAATTCCAATTTATAATGACCTTATATAAGCTTTCTGAGGCTTATGCAAATGCAGTTTTTTTATTAAAAGTTCACTTTATTGGGGACTCTTACAGCTCTTATAACCATCCATACATCAATTGCATCAAACCTATTTGTACATATGTTGCCATCATTATTTTCTAAACACTTACTTTCTATTTGAGCCCTTGACATCAGCTCCTCTTTTTTTCTCCCTCCCTCCCCCAACCCACCATTGTGACCCCTTGATAAATTATTATTATTTTCATATCTCACACCAACCACTGTTTCCCTTCCCCCGCGGTTTCTGTTTGTTCTTCCCCCTGTGTTTGTGTGTGTGTGTGTGTGTGATCATGTGTCAATCATTGTGATCAGTTCACCCTTCTTCCTCTTTGTATATGCTTGTTGGGATATGCTCCAACAAAGCCTTCAGAATTGAAGCAGCATTCTATACAGGCAAATGAAATAGAAAATGATCCATCAGTATTCCCCAAAGATATAGCAAGACAAGCTGATTTGATTACCTTGCGGTTATCTCAGTCTTGGCATTGAATGATTGGATGAACTTTCCAGAGGACTAACCCTAACCTATTGCTGTTAGGAGGCAGAGAGTAGGTTCTGCCCTACAGAAAACTGCCCAGGCCTGTGTCATCCTCACAATTGCTGTGATTGAGCTTATTGTTAGACACTGTGTCAGCCCAACTTGTCAAGGGCCTTCCTTTTTTTTTTGCCACCCCTCTACTTAACCAAACATGATGTCCTTCTCCAGGTACTGATGTCTCCTGACAATATGTCCAAAGTATTTAAGACGAAGTCTTGCCATCCTTGCCTTTAAGAACCACTCTGGCTTATTTCTTCCACTAAAGATCAATTTGTCCTTTAAGCAGTACCTGGTGTTTTCAATATTCTCCAGAACCAAAATTCAAATGCATCAATTTTTCTATAGTCTTCCTTACTCAGTGTCCAACTTTCACATGCATATGATGCAATGCAGAAGACCATGACTTGGGTCAGGCACACCCTAGTCCTCCGCAGCATCCTTGCTCTTCAACACTGCAGAGAGGTCTTGTGCAGCAGATTTACCCAGTGAAATATAACTTTTGATCTCTTCACTGCTTCTATGTGGATCCAAGTAAGACAAAATCCTTGATAAGTTCAACCTTTTCTCCATTCTCTTATATTGAGTTGTAATAACTATGGAAACCTGTAATCCTTGATCGTCCTCAATAAGTGATTCAAGTCCTGCTCACTTATAGTAAGCAAACTTGTGTCATCTGCATATGATGTTCACCAGTCTTCCTTCAGTCCTGACACCCCACTCTTCTTCATGCAATCCACCTTCTCTGATAATTTGCTCAGCATATAGAGCGACCACATATGGTGAGAGGATTCAACCCTGATGCACAGCTTTCCCGATTTTAATCATGCAGTATTTCCTTGTTCTGATGGCATGACTTGATCCGTGTACAAGTTCAAAATGGGCACAGGGAAGTGTTCTGGAATTCTGATTCCTCTCAAGGCTATCCACAGTTTATTATGGTTCACATGGTCCAATGCCTTGAGACTGTCAATGAAACACAAGTAAAGTAAGCATCTGGCACCAGCAATGATATCCTCATTACATGTGGTCTTCTGCATCTAGCATCTTGGCTGCATGTTTGATTAATTTCTGACAGAAATCTTTGGTAGAAGTTTAAAATTTTTTCATCACTAGCTTTTGTGGTTGGTTCAAAAAGTTTGATTGGATTTCTTCAGGTGCATGAGTATAACAGCATTGCACTTCATGATGGATTCAGCAAGATTCTCTCTGAAAAGAATGCATCACCATTCCTTTTGTTTGTCTTATTCTCCAAACAGTAAATCATAGGATTTTCTGACTCAAAAGGTCAAAATTAGTTCATTTCATCTCACTAATGTATAGGAGATCTATCTTCATGCATTCCATTTCATTTTGACCACTTCCAATTTTCCTAAATTCATACCTCACACATTCCAAGTTCCAAGCATTATAAGATTTGGGTAGCTGTTTCCTCTTTACCTCAAGTCGTGCTCCATCAGTCAATGACGATCCCGATGCCCCCACTCCCACAGGTCCCATCTGACTCATGTCGCCATGCTTCACTTGCTACCCAGAAATCAGCTCCTTGTCAGTCACATTTTGAGTGCTCTTGGAACCTGCAGAACCCATCCTTTGACTGTATCGCTGTCACCCTGCTGGCATTTGAAACGCCAGTGACATAGCTTCCCACATCTCAGCACCACACAAGCCACCACAGCAGGACTGACAATAGGTGGGGAATTCTTTATAGTCACATAGATATTAGTATCCTAGCACAGACAGCATTATAATTAAAGATATACCTTGGAATACCCTGATGAATTTTAGTTTCTTATGGTATATGGAGAGTCTAAATTTTTAATTGTGTTATAATTTTACTTGCTAATAATAAAAATAACTCTGAAAACCTTGATGCAAAAAGAGTCACAAACTCTAATCTCTAAATCTCTACAATTTACAACTAGGAACAATTTGCTATGAGCCCTTCCTGATCTTTTCCTACAAATATATAATATGTTAAACAATATGTAGCATGCTCTATAGCATATTCAACTGTGCATATTGATAAGTAATAGGTAAATAATATGTTCAAATATTCAAAATAATGAATTTTAGTTTGGGGAACTATATTGGTGAACAAAATTAACAAATGCTTATAGTCATACAGCTTACATTCTAGGGAAAAGGAGACCTGATAAAAATGTACAAAATACATCTTTGTACATGTATTTATAATATGTATAAATTGAATGAATGTATACTATGTGGCAAGGTGTTTAGAAATTTAGAGAACAATAGTGCAGAATAAGTAAGATGAGGCATGCTCAGTATTCAACAGCAGGTCATCTTTGATTATGTATTTAAAATGATGATGACGTGAGCCATGCAAATATTGGGAGAAGGATACTTTAGCTGAGAGAGCAGCCAATACACAGACCCTGTCCATGTGTGAGTAGACTCTTCTAGCAATAATAAAGAGACCTGTGGGCTGGATAATTTGAAGGAAGTGAGGGAAATAATAAGGTGGCAGATAATATTAGGCCTTGGAAGACTCTAAAAGAACCAGGAGGTTAGCTTTGACTATAGAAATACAGAGATCTTGAGGACTTTTTCAGCAGAGTTGTGAGATGGTATGCCATAAATTTTGGCTTGTGTGTTGAGAATAGAGTGTGGAGGGCACTGATGAAAGAAAGCAGAGACATCGATTTGAAGAGGCTGTCACTATCAATAGTACAGAGTTCATGGTGGCTTGAAAACCTGTGGTACCAGTGGGAAAAAGTTGTCAGATTCTGGATAAATTTGCAAAGAGAGCCAATTTTATTTCCTGATGGACTGGATGTGCAACACAAGAGAGAGTGAAACCTATATGATTTTTGGCATGCACACCAAGAAGTAAGAAGTTGTCCTGAAAGAGAAAAAGGCTGGGGTGAAATATTGGGAACTCCTTATTCATACACACACACACACACACACACACACACACACGCTCCAGGGAAGATTACAAATCATGAACCTGAGTATAACACCATTGTCACAATAGCTATATTTGGGCCCATTGTTGCAGCCACTGTTCAGTCCATCTCCTTTTAATTTATATACCGTATTAGCATATACATTACACATACATCTTGTATATGTAATATATACTGTTGTTATAAATTCTCTTAATATGTAGATTATATAATGGAAACTAGACTCACTGCCATCAAATTGATTCCAACTCATAACAACCCTACCTGGCAAAGAAGAACTTCTCCTGTGGGTTTCTAAGACTAAACATTTTTCTGTTTAATCTTTTTTTTCTTTTTCTTTTTTTTTGGTTAATAGTTTTTTTGTTTTGTTTTGTTTTGTTTGTGGCATCACTGCCCTGGTGGGAGTAGGAAGCCCAGCCTTGCTGCTGGAGAGCTGCTGCTGGATTTGAACTGTCAACCCTGTGGGCTGCAGTCTCACACACAACCACTAGGCCACCAGAGCTCAGTCCATTTAATAAATCATTTTATTGTAGCCTCTTACAATTCTCTTTTTAAAATCATGTTATTGGAGCCTCATACAGCTCTTATCACAATTCATACATCCATCCATTGTGTCGAACACATTCGTACATTTGTTGCCATCATCATTTTCAAAATATTTTCTTTCTACTTGAGCCCTTGGTATCAGCTTCTCATATTCCCCCTCGCTCCCTCACAAACCCTTGATAATTTGTAAATCATTATTATTATTTTCATGTCTTACACTGTTCAATGTCTCCCTTTGCCCACTTTTCTGTTGTCCATCCCCCTGGAAAAGGGTTATATGTAGATCGTCATGGTCTGTTCCCCCTTTCTGCTCCCACCTTCCCTTTCCCCTCCTAGTATAACTACTCTCATTATTGGTCCTGAGGGGTTTATCTGTCCTGCAATCCCTATGTTTTCAGCTCTTATCTCTAGCAGAGTACAGGCTCTGGTCTAGCCAGATCTGTAAGGTAGAATTGGGGTCCTGATAGTTGAGGTGGGGAGGAGGAAGAAGCATTAAAGAGGTAGAAGAAAGTTGTATGTTTCAATGGTACAATACTGGTACCCTGACTGACTCGTCTCCTCCCCGAGATCCTTCTGTAAGGGGATGTCCAAATTCCTGCAGATAGGCTTTGGGTCTCCACTCCCCCTCATTCACAATGATATGATTTTTTTGTTCTCAGTCTTTGATGCCTGATATGTGATCCTATTGACACCTCATGATCACAGAGGCTGGTGTGCTTCCAAGAGCAATAATATATTTATTATATAATGTAATATATCTAACTATACATCATAGCTTGTTTATTTTCTCTGGACATTTTTCCAAAACAGAATCTGTAGATTACCTTACAGGTTCAAGACTTTTTGTTTGACTCAATTTAAGTCTTTATTATGATATGCTATTCAGAATTGTAATATAGCCCCCAATTTCCCCCTTTCCTCCATATACAAACTTGTGTAATTTCCTCCCCTTGCAAATGAGTGGAACCTGTGAATAGGATGAGCTACTCTTGTGATTACAATATATGAGGCTCGGTGGTAGCCAATCAAGAAGCCTTGGTACCTCAGTGATTAAGTGCTCAGTTATTAACCCAGAGATCAATAGTTTGAGCCCGAAGCCCCTCCATGGGATGTGGTAGTATCCTTCTAGAAAGATTGATGTGCTTGATAATCATATGGGACTGCTTCACTCTGTTGGGATCAACTCAAAAATGTTGGGTTGAATTAGATTGGTAGACAATTGGAGTATAACTTTCCTCATAGCTTTGAAGAAGTAATTTCCACATTGTGAGGCCATATTCTGTAACCCAAGAGCAATCTTAGCAGCCAAGTACTGTCTTAGTCAACAGCCTATCAGACAAAGACCTCAGTCCTACAACTGCAGAGAATTCAATTGTGTCAACAACCTGAATTAAAAGGATCCCAGGTTCCAAATGTGAACATCATCCAGCCAACCCTTTAATCTCAGCCTGCTGAGTACAATGAACACAGATATCCAATGCCTAGGCATTCTGTCTCATAGAAATGATGAGGAAATAAATTGGTGTGATTTTTAAGCCACTACACATGTGGTAATTTGCTATCCAGCAATGAAAAGCCAATGAACGTGATAATACTTCAGAACTAGACATAAGCACTCCTTTTCCAAGGATAAAAGGCAAACAAAAGAACAAAAGCCATGAATACAGGTGGGTTTTCTTTTTACCAATTGTCTTCTCATGCCTGCATATACTGTATCAAGTGTTTCCTGAACCACCATAAACAGACAGATAGATAAAAACCAGTTGTATTTACTAAGCCTGTCTCCTATTATTTTCAAGGATAACAGTCTTGTGACAAACAAAAAGTGATCTTCACAGTGCTGCAGAATTTAAAGCTCTGAAACTTTGTTCTGGCTCTGCGAGTATCTGATATAGCTATTGCTGTCATATTTTCCACCCATAAACCAAGGAGGTTAGTCTTAAAACCATGCACGCTATCAAGCTCAGCAGGCGCCACTCCAAGAGTCAGCTCTAGCAGGCAATCAGAAGGTAAGTAATCTCTGTAGCCCAGCTGGTAAATATGTTCTGTACACCACAAGGAGGGAACTGTATCACCTATTTAATACATTCACAAAGGGAACACCCAGCAGGTGGACATTTATGATTACTTGGCCCATCACCCTCTCAGCAAGGACCTGACAGCACCTGGGATGAGGTCTACATCATATTAAAGATATTATTTTCTGGCTTATATCAAAGAAAATATCAACAGTTGCGAAACAGAGATTTCAAAACAAAAATTCTCCTGCTGGACAAAGTTTCTGACCGCTTCTACAAGTCATTCCCTAGTATGAGTGAGACCGAAATTAGAAATCTAATTTAAGCCTTTCAAGTTGGGTCAAAGTTTAATAAAATAAATGATCATTTAACAACAGAAACTAGCCACTGGTAGAATGAGGCCTCACATTAGCCAGATTCCCATGTTAGTCTCATAGTGGCGAAGAAACTATAAATTGCCAAAGAATGCATTTATTGGGGTCAGAACCAGCAGTTTGAAGAATTTACAAGATGATCCCTTAGCAAGTCAGTCGTAAATTGTTGGTGAACAAATTCATTTAACGGCAACGTAAACCAGCATCAGCTGAATTACAGGTTATGAGCGAATGCTTTACATCGTCTCACTGCTGACAATATCACTACTTCTGAGGCAAGGAAGATGCTCTTCCCAATTTCAGATGAGCAAAGCAAGGCTCACAGAGGCTTACCGAGGGTCTCATAATCTATTTACTCTGGGTGGAGTTTGAACCCAAATCCATAATCCTTATTCATCACACCATATCCAGTCTTGACCCTGCTCTGAATCTACCAGGAAAGATCTGTTTGTTTGTGTGTTGATTTTTTTTTTGAAGACCTACAGGTTATCAGATGATAGCCATCATCCCTCTCTACTGTCAGCAAACTGATCACCTACAACTCCCCTTTTTGCCAAGAGATCTTACTCTTCTTTTTCTACTGAATGGAGGACAGGGATGGAAAAGTTGACTTGTACTAATCCATAGTCTCCCAAAGTGGGTGCCACCGCTCCCCAGTGGTGTGTGGAATGATCTAAGGGTATTGTAAAAACAGATACCTACACTTTATCCTGGATTCTGGGCTAGACTACAAAAGGTTTTCATTGCTAGGGAGGTCATGAGGAATTTTTTTAAGAGGACAGTAGACCAGATAAGTTTGGGAACCTATGTACTAAATTAAGGTCTGATTGTAAACAACTATGAAAGTGTCCTCTCACTTAGAGAAAAAGAACTTGCTCCTAGCCTCCTCTCTGTGTCACAAACGGTTACTCTTCCATCAGATTTATCTTTTCACTTCATATTTACATGGACTTGCACTCATTGTGAAGGATCCTTGGTGGTGTCGTGGGTGACACAGTGGGTTGCTCACCCCTAAAGAGGAAACGAGGCTCTCTGGTCCTGTCAAGAAAGATAGACACCTGTAGACACTCAAAGAGGTCATTCTACGCTGCCCTATAGGTTCGAGAGGAGTCAGAATGAAGCAATGATAAGGGGTTTGATGATTTGTTTGGGCAAAGCATTTATGACTTTACATAGTACCACCCATAAATCAAGGAGGTTAGTCTTAGGAGTCTTGGTAGCACAGCAAGTTATATGGTGGGCTGCTAACCTCCCGGTGAGCCGCTGTAAAGCACCAGCTGCTCCTTGGGAGAAAGCTATGTCTCTTTAGGCCCATCAAAAATCAGTCTTGAAAACCCACAGGGGCAGTCCTGTCCAGTCCTATGGAGTCATGATGAGACAGAATTGACTTGATGGCAGGGAGTTTGTTTGTTTCTTTAACATATTACAGTATCCCCGGATGATGCAAAAGGTTAATGCACTTAACTACAAACAAATAGCTGGAGGTTCGATTCCACTCAAAGTTCCCTTGGAAGACAGGTCTAGGGAATCTATTTTAGATCTAAAACAGCATCCATCAAAAAATGGTAGAACTCTGAGTCAGACATACATGGATTGACCGAATTGGAATCAACTTGATAGCAACTTAAAATTCTAGTCGTATTTTAAATCAACCAGTTAAGATCAAAAGGACAGTGACTCCTCGGGGACAGAGTACAGAATAGTTAAGACCAGAGGAGGAATGGATACAGGAAACAGAGGGAGGATGCAGGTGAGATAAATGATGGGGATTGCAATGGATGAGTTGAAAATATATATGAATTATTGAATGTAAAATTGAAGATCTACTCTGTAAACATTCACAATTAAAACATAACTAAATGGTTAAAAATTTTAAAGTTTACATAATATTTTTGTTTGTATATCTTACAACTTAAGCTGTATGTTCAAGATAGCTAATGGGCGCAACAAAAAACATTGCTTAACTGGTCCTATGTTCACGATGCCCAGAGAAAGGAAGGGAGTGAGTGCTTTTGTCCCTAGGATGACTTTAGAATTCCTTTTACTGGTGGCATGGAAAGAGTAAGGAATCTCATTTCCCTCATAACCAGATTACAACTCACATGAGCCAGTTCTTGAGAGAGCAGAACTTGGTGTGTGGTAGGGTTTTCAATGACTGTTGTGTTTTATTTTAAGTAAATCAGCAGAACATTCTGTTGGTTTGCTCCAGGGTCAAACGATCTTGGGGCTAGCAGCCAATCGTGTTAACTATTTGCACTACCCAAGGACTCCATTTTCAGCTTAATAGAAATAAAAAACATTATGTGAACTGGTTAGCCTGTATCTTAAGAGGTACACCATCTCAATCCCACTCTTAAAAATTTGCATACCAAAAGTTGATCAAATATGCAATGAAGATGCCTTGATAACTGCTAGTAATTATAAAATGAGAGTTGTAAATAAAGAAGAAAGACTCATAACCAGAAAATATGGCCTTGGTGATAGAAATGACAGGAGATTGCATTGTTAAAGTTTATCTTATTAATTGCTAATAACTTCTTTTCAACAACACAAATGGTAGCTTCACATGGGCCTTACTGGATTAATAAGACACAAGCCACAAAATAACTACATCTGTGCAAAGGGACAATGAAAAAACTCTCTATCAGTCAAAACAAGACCAGAAGCTGACTATGGAACAGACCATTAATGGTTCATCTGCAAGGTCAAAGTGAAACTTAAGAAAATGAAGACAAATTAATAAGCACTAACATACTACCCTGAATATGTGACGTGAATGTAGAAACCACCTCAAGAATAAATTTGATACAATAAACACTAAGCCAAAGTCCAGAATTTTCATGAGATGACATCATATGTAAAGAAAGTAAAAGGTCATTTAAAAGAGAGGAAAGGAAGAAAAGATAAAAAAATAGCTCTCAAAAGAGATTCTGAAACTTGTTCTTGAATGCAGGGAATCTAAAGCAAATGTAACACATAACAGGTGAAAAACTGAACAGGAAAATTCAGAGGGTGACACAATAAGACAAAGTACATATTAAAGTGAAATGTACACAGAACTGGAGTTGGAAAACCAAAAGCAAAGACCTATTCAGCATTTCTTAAACTGAAAGAACTAAAGAAAACTTCAAGCCTGAAGTTATTATATTGAAGTATTCTGCTGAAAGAATATTGAACAAAGAAATTATTTTTTTAAGTTAGAAGAAATATATAGAGTTACAGAACCCAAAATATTTGGATGGCATTCAACCATTTGAAGAGGTGGTGTCTAATCAAGAACTGGTGGCATTAAGGAAGAAGTCCAAGCTACACTGGAGGAAGTGTCAAAAAACAAGCCTTCAGGGATTGATGGAATATCAGCTGAAATGTTTTAACCAAGGGGTGCAGGCCTGCTAGTGCTCACTGACCTGTGCCAGGAATTTGCAAGAGAGCTACCTGGACAATTAACTGGAGGGGATTCATAGTTATGTTCATTCCAAAGAAAGGTGACCAGCAGAACGTAGAAATTATGATATAATATGAGCAATTTCCCATGTAAGAAAAATTGTGGGGAAGATATTTTTAAAACCATTACAGCAATACATCAACTATGTCAAGAAACTGTCAGAAATTTAAGTTAGGTCCCGGGAAAATGTGGCATGAGAGATATCATTGGTGATGTCAGCTAGATCTTGACTAAAAGCAAAGAATACCAAGAAAATGTATATTTGTATTTTATTGACTATGCAATGACATCTAACTGTGTGGATCACACCAAATTATAAAGAATATTTCAAAGAATGGGAACACTTCACCGTGCTCATGTAGAACCCATACAAAGAGAAATGTGTAGTTGTTCAAACAGAACAAGGAAATACTATGTAGTTTCAAATCAGATCAGGAGTGTGCCAGGATTGTACTTTTTACCATACGTTTTCAATCTGTAGACCAAGCAAAAAATACAAGAGGGTGAACTATCTGAAGAAGAAGGATCAGGATTGCTAAAAGATTCTGTAACAGTCTGAGATATACAGAGACACAGCCATACTTGCTGAAAGCAAAGAAGACTTGATGTACTTACTGATGGAACCCAAAGACTACAGCCTTGAATATGGGTTAAACCTTACCATAAAGAAAACAACAGCCCTCCAACTTGACAAGTATACAACATTATGATAAATGGGTAAAAGATCAAAGTTGTCAATGATTTCATTTTCCCTGGATCCATAATCAATGCTCATGATGGCAACAGCAGCCAAAAAAAAAAAATCGAATGACATTGCATTAGGAAGACCTGCTGCACAAGACTTCTTTGAAGTGCTGAGGCGTGAGAATACGTCAGGTTAAGGAGTAAGGTGTGCCTGAGGCAAGCCATGGTATTTGTAATCATCCCATATGCAGGGGAAGTTGGACAATGAATATGGGAGACTGAAGAACTCATGCATTTGAATAATAGTACTGGTGAAAATATAGAATGTAAGAATTCACAGATGCCTCTTGAAGCAAAAATGGCAAGATGTCATCTCATGGACTTTGGGGCTATCATAAGGAGGGAGCAGTGCATGGAGAAAAATATCACGATTAGTAAAGTAGAGGGTCTAGAAAAAAAGAAAAAGAACTCAACAATATGGATTGACACAATGACTACATCAATGGGCTTAAATAAAGAATGGGGGGGGGGCGTGTAGGCAGGATCAAGCTTCGTTCTATTATAGGGTTTCTATGATTCTGAACAGGCTGCAAAGCGCCTAGCAATAACAAGCTGGCCTTATAGGAAGAAGTATCTTTTAGCCTACTCATGGGAGAGCGGTGGTTTCTGTTTGAAATTTGCTTCACTCATTGTTAACACGAAGAATTGATAGCTATCACTGAAGTAAAGGTGATTTGAGAGAGGAAAGCTAAACAGACAAATACTTTTCCTGTTTCAACACATAACACACACACATATCTACTAAATACAAGTTGATGGGTAGATATTCTCCTGCACACACACACACCTATATGTCATGGTTAATTTTTTTCTAAAATTGTTTTTGTTTGTTTGCTTCCCAACATGTGAAGTGAGATTTAAGGTTACTTTACATCCCAGTATCACATAAAGTAAACCTGTAAAGTAAACCTGGGCAGGTAACCTTAAGTGTGGAAAACATAAAATGGCTTTGGATTTGTACCTATCCAATTTTAGCTCTGTGGTGGACTGAAAACATTTGGGTGGAAGCCAAGGTAATAATGATGCTTTGTATTATCATAGGACAGAAAATGATTTCACTAAATAGTCACTGCTTAGTCTACCACAGTTTATTGTCTTCAGACATCATTGCTTCTAACTGCTGGATCAGGACATGAAATTTTTATATCCAATCCCACAGAAATAACTGCTGCCTCTCTGCTTAAAATTCCACATTGTTCTTTTCATAGACGAGTGGGCAGGTAACCTTAAGTGTGGAAAACATAAAATGGCTGCATCACAAATCAGGGAAGGCTATGCTTAAAATGTGACTACTGATAGGATACATTCTATTCAAGCTCATCATATTGTATTTTCAAAGTCGTCTTGAGAAATTAATTGTTGTTAATGAATTCGATGTTTTCCATAAAGAAAGTAAAAGCAAAACCCTGTAACAGTAGTGTAACAGCAAAACACTAAAAATAATACAATTGTTTATCAACACTGAGTAACTAAAGTAGGGTTTATTTATACAATGGATAAGTGAAAACAAGGAGGATAAATTAATTAGTTACAAGTTCACACGATTCAGGAACATAATGTTGCAAGAAAAGAAATAATAAGCCACAGAAAATACATACAGTGTAATTCAAATTGTGTAAAGTTTAGGATTTTTCAAAATTTAACAATAGGTTATATAGCTATCCATATATGTGATGAAGCTACTTAGAAAAGAAAATAAGGGAAAAGGTCAAAATCAGGATAGTGGTGATCTCTGTGTAGGAAAGAAAGGAGATGGGATTAGGACAGGTCAACACAAGGACTCTGCGTTATTAATATGTTCTTTCAAAAACCAAGAGGCAAGTGTACATATGACTGCATCATATTTAGCTATATCTTTGCAAATATCTCATGAATCAAACCATTGCAATGCTGTTTTGTTGATTCTTTTCATGTCCTTAGAATTTAGGCCAGAATCTTTTTATGGTCCAAAACTCAGAAAAGAAAATAGCAACTCTTTCCAAATTTAGCAGGAATTGACCGATAACCCTTGGGCATCTAATTTAATATGTTGGCTTTGTAACAATGAATTGGTGAGTAATGATTTTCTGTTTTTATGTAGCAAGCATTTCTGTTTGGTCAGTTATTACTGATGTTAAAATAGAATATGGATACTATTTCTTGATAAATTTATGATTATATAGGTTCATTCTTCAGTATTCTCTCTGTAAAATCAAGGAAAAGAGAAACACAGCCAATGGCATGACTTTATAATACCAGTCTTACCCAAACTCACTGCTATAATCAATATCGAATCACAGCCATCTTTTGCCCCTTTGGATTTCTAAGGCTGTAAATCTGTATGGGAGCCGGTGCTCATCTTTTGCAATGCTTTAAATGTACAAATATTGACAAAGGAAAATCATTTCCACCTCCCAAATATGGGCAACAGAATGATTTCTCCCAAACGGTCTCCCTGAAATATATGCCAAACGCTGCTTGCTACACTTAGCAAATGACTGTATACTTGAGGTCAACAAATGTAGTTCCGGTGTTATTCTCCCTAAAGGTTATCAGCCATCTAGAGCAATCAGACTGTAGGACCTTTCCCATCCTAAGTAGAGCCCAGTCCCGTCTGATAAGGATAGTAGCAGACTACTTACTTGTAGGAGCTCAGGGAGGTCAAGCCCACCCAAGGATGACCAAGGTTAAGGCCGCCATCATGAATCTAGGATTTGCCTTTCTTGTCATATGTATGCTCCTAGCTTGTCCCCTTCCTGTTTCACTTATGTCTGTTGTACATTCCTTTCCTGGGATATGTATGCCTATGGTATAGCCTCTTCCTGTGATGTGTGGTTCCCTGTAATCATGCCCACAAAGTAGATTTAAACCTTGGTTAGCAATAAACTTCCTCTCTTCGGCTCTCTCTCCTGGTGGATCACCAAGAAGGTGAGCATGCTGCCGTGAAGTGTGTCTGATTCCACCATTTAAATCTCTCTTCTATCTCTCATATTTTCTATGACTTTACTATCTTCATCTGTTATCGCTGTACAATTACGCCTACCAGACCTGTGATGATGTGTTAGGGGCTGGTCTTCTAACACCCAAAAAGGGAAGCCACAGAAGCATTGGACCAGCCCGTTTCACAAGGAGAATAAGTCCAGGTTCAGGTTTATGTTTCACAACTGAAGAGGGTTGCAAGGTGACCAGCATTAAATAACTCAGGGAACACACTGGAAAGGTGCCCAAACCCAGCCTGGGAGATGACAACCTCGAATCTCAGGCCTAAAGAACAAGTAGGAAGCACACAGAAGTATAGCTTGGGGGAAGAGGCTTTAGGCATGCACATTAAGGTGATGTGTTTGGGGAATTAAAGAAGTCCACAGAAACCAGATTCAAGGAGATGGAACAACCAGACTGGTAATACTGATTAGCTCAATCCTGCACTGTGAAGAATGTAATCAAGGT